>JTDE01021037.1:38703-49500 GCA_014338405.1 Paragonimus skrjabini miyazakii
TAGATTACGGTAGAATCAAGTGACATTTGCTCATAAGCGATAGAGATACAGGTCAGCTACAAGTTCACAACCCCTTTGGAATACACTTCATGACAAGAGTTTATAGCTGCTGCGATTACCCTTCAGCTTTTGTTGGCTTTTTTTTAGCCTGGTTCGAACTGGGCAACTTGTTTGCCAGTGTCCCAACAGGTACTCCTTATGCACTGTTTGTCCGAGTGCAAATTGCGATCACAGGTGCATGACCTCAAGACAAATTACCAAACAAAATAATAAGATCTGAATCCGGGTGCATCATGGTTTTTCACAGAGTAAGGCCGTCAATAACTGACTATAATTTGATGGACCTGTGTTCGTAGTAGAAATGACAAATAAGCACACTGTTTACGCCACCGTAATTTTCGAAACCAAGAACTAACTAGGATTTTGAGGCAGCCTGAGGTTTCACAGCGTGAACATACATGAAAATGACATCTATACTAATTCACAGACTACACTGAGTTTGAATCAAACAATAACATTAATGTACAAAAGTGGTGCTATCTTCCAAGATATCCAAGGTAATTCAACCAATTCATAATTGAGAGAAGCACAAAAATCATAATGGCCTGATATGAAACGTTACTAAGATTCGTTTACTAACTATTCACAATTTTTCGGTCTGCAACAAACATATGCATCAGAAATGGACAGGGCAAGAACGCCGCCGACTTTGATCCCGTGCCAGTTCTAACACGGTGTCCAGCAACACAAGAACACCATCTCTTGGGCCCCGGTGAGGAAACCAGTACGGCCACGAGGTACCATACCACACATTTGACTGTCGGTTGCGGCCAAGTCAGCTGAAAGGAGCGTGGTACGATAGGCGATTGTTCAGTGTTCACAAAACGTATCCAAACTATTAGGAAAAGTCTATTTTTCCCAAAAATGGTTTATTTTTCGAGATATCTTCGAAAAATAATTTGTGATCTTCAATTATACCTTTTTGCGCCATGGCGTGCTAAAACCTAATTTCGACGCACGCTTCTCTTCTGTCTCTGACTGGCCCAATCCACTTTTAATGCGTCAATTAAGGTGGGATTCCTCAAGGCCGCTCACAGCATATATACACACAGATGCTGGTCTGTTGTGGTACCTTCAGTTTGAGAGCAAACACATGCTCGGATGAAGGTCAAGGTCTTCTGTATTCCTCTGTGGTTTTGGGTATCGTTACGCTCTGTGCTACCTGTTTATGATTCATATATTCGTGCGCAAGCCATTTCTCGTTATCGTTGACCAGCGGTTCATAACACAAACCACTGAAGTTTGTGAGGATTCAAACTTATTGATAAGCCAAGTTGGTCTATCTCGAAAATACGCCGTCGAACAGCACTGCTACTTATACAATGCTAACGCCACAAAAGTGCAATGCTACAGAAGTAACGGTGGTCAAAATAAGATTGTCGTGGAATATCAACTACAGCAACAAATTGAACTTCACCGTCATAGGATTGTGCGAAATGAGGCGTTGCACACCCAGTACCTGAACGAAAAATTAATTTCGTACCACATGTGACGAAGATTCACAAATCTCACAGAGTATCTATTCGACAGCCGATCCTATCAGACAATCAACCAAAGCACACACGATTACAAAGGTGAGTAAACAGTTCGACCGCCCCAATGTGTTACCAACTGAAGTGTTTGCAGGTATATGCTCCCACCAATCGTAAAGTGGAGTCTGGCACTTCAGCGGGGGAGCGCCTGTTGCACCATAGCATACAGTGAAATCATTATCATATTCTAGATATTCAAGTCGGTTATCAAGAAATTGCATTGGCAGACGATCACGGCACATTTTGTTAGTAGCCGGTGAACAGAAGACCAGAGATCGGGCGAAATATCGCTCATGATCGGTTATGTTATTTTATCAATTGATGCCACCAGGCCTCAGATATAACGGTAAAAAGTGCATTACGTATAGCAGATATGTTTCTCAGGTGCACCTTTCTGCGCGAAGCAATGTCAGAACGGTGCATTTTTAAGGATTTAATACGACTCTGGTAGTAACCATTGAAAAGTCCGAGAAATTGTGAAGGGGACTAAAGCCTTGTAGAAAACTATTATGGCTATACACAGAGAAACAGTTTAGTCATTGCTTTCCGACTTAAACCAGTAGCAGACACTCCACTTGATGAAACATGCTAAATGAATGAAGAATGGTACTGTAAGATATCTGGCGACAACACTAGTAGAGTTACATGGGGTTCAAACTAAGTGGTAACCTCGCGATAAGTAGCTACAAAAACTTTTTGTTAGAAAGCTTACAAACTCAAAGAATACGGAGTTTATGTCGATTGTTTATTCTGAACTCGTACAAAACTTACCTCAGGTACAGCTTCTTGACAGGAAAAATCACTGCTTTAAACAGAATAGTGTGTGTTCTATTCTCAAATACATCACATAAGATAGGAACTCAAAGTGAACAGAAACTATCGATCAAGGAGTCGTTTAGCTACATTTTTCCTTCGAAAAAGCTCAGCGGCAACCGTTCATCAACCACGTGATCGCGGATTCGAACACTGGTCACCTCGAGTGCACTTACTTAAGTCTAAACAACTCAAACACAACCTGACTAGCCACACAGCAACGAAAGCTTGATATCGTAAAGTGGAAAGCATACAGCTTGAAGTGTCCATACACCGGGGGCCACAACAGAAACACGATACTTTAGGGAAATCGCTACTAAAAACAGTGACCCATGCACTTTATAACGTTTGTTGATGGGCAAAGTAAAACAATTTTCAACCGACATTCCTCCGATTTGCACGTTAGCAAAAGACTAGTAGCCTCATGGAATCGAACTTGGTGTAACTAACTTATTGCGCAGGTTCGTATTTTGACTAACCTAACTGTCGCGCATTTGTCCAGCTGATAGAAAGATTAATAGATCCAAACATGAGACATTTTTACTCATCGGAATAAACTCAGTTGATAAGAAGTTGATCCAAGACTCTTAGCCCACACAAGTTTAATAATAGCGAAATCCTAGTCGAAAATGGTCTAGAACGCACTATAAATCACTCAAAATTGGCAACACGGACGAAAAACAGTGGCCTCATCCGGAAGCGACCAAAAATATCGAATCACCAGTAAACAACAAAAGTCGCACTCAAAACAGGCACACCACCTGCTAATTTGTCCACAGTGACTGATCGTCTCAACAATGCCATGCTTCGCCAGTTTTGGGGCTTCGACAAAGACAAGAGTAGACTTATGAAAACACCTACACAGATACATGATTTCACTGAGGACATGCGTGTCGTTTGGGGACAAATGAGAAGATGAACAACCCGGAGTTTGTGTGGTTTACAAAGCAAGAAACAAAACATCGTCTTTTTCATAACTTAAAAGCAGTTATCTCTTCAGTATTTTGAACAAAATAGTAAGAGGACGAACATTGATACTGGCTCGTATTCGCTTTTCACTATCAAATAACCAATAACACGGAAAACTGTCAATATAACGTCTACGGTACGTGGAGGAGGGTATGAACAAAGAAACAAACAACAAGAACATCTATTCATGTGACCTGAATGACACTCATTATAACTAAGTCCAGGGGTAGCCTAAGGTTCACGAATAATTGTTTTTGTACACACAACATACATTTGAACTGGTTTATCACGACGGTTGCAACAAATTTTAGAAACCGTGAATTGTGGTGGTGTAGTATGATGGTGAAGGCTGAGGTCAGGTCCACATTGTGACCAGTTGGCAGGATGTATCTTTCGATCGAAGAAGCTGGAGGTTTACGATTCTTTGTGACTACAGTGTCCGGTTGTGAGACTTGTCTGTGAACCCACTTAGGTACATGTTCCTTCATTCTTGAGATCAATGATCAATCAGTTCTGCCTATGTGGCATTCTCTGCAGTTACAGGAAAATTGGTGTACACAGTATGATTTGGCACCGATAGGTTGCTTTCTTTTGATTTTAAGGACCCTCAATTCAGCAGTTTTGTAAGTCCGTTTTAACGAGAAGACAATTCGTTGGGCTGTCCGCAACGTCGCGATATCCTCTTTGAAGGGCATCTCAATACACACTAATTTCTTTGGGACCTCATCATTCTTACTGCTTTCAAGTTTCCATTCATCATGATGCTGAATAAAACTTCTGGGATACCGATTACTCCCCAAAATCGTCCCGAATGTTCCAAGTTCTTACTCAAAGTAGTCGGAAATGCAGATGCGGCGCACTCTGGTAAACGACGTTCTTCTCAAACCCCGCTTATAGTTCACCGAGTTGAAACTGATGAAATGCACATATTGACCAGACCATGTGTCTCGTTTATTTGTTCATGCCCTCCCCCTTTGTCCACGTACTACAGACGTTAAGTTGAAAGTTTTCCGTGTTATTGGTTATTTGGTACTGAAGAGCCGATAAGAAATACTAGCATCTACCAGTTTTTGTTCATAAGCGTTATCTTTGAGGCATGAACTGCAACGATGTCCAGTGCTAGACCGCCTATAGGAAATAGACAAAATTAACGTCACATGGTTTAGCTACTTATACTGATGAGCTAACTATAACTCGCCTGAGAAGTGTCTTGTGAGTTAGACACGTTGCATGAGAAAACATTCTTATGCTACACAATCCTGACTCGGGTTATGTAAGTTGTGGATGTGATAGAAGGATACTGACAAAAATAGTAGGGCGTACTGATTTAAACAGTATTACAGAATACAGGTACAGATGATTAATAAGTGTTAATCCGAACAAGTTAAGTGGAAGGGAGGGGGGCAAGGGAAATCAACTAACCTGCAATAGTGCTTTGAAGTTGTGAAAAACATCCGGTCCGATTGCACCTTTTGCCAAACTGGTTACAGTAAGTCCGATCACCTGGAAAACAATAAATCAACGAAGAGAGTTTCCAGCTTACACAATACATCGATTTTTACCGGACTGTGTGCATTATAACATTGACCAGTGTCAAAAAAGAGCTGACCGCAAGTCAAACTAGCAAATAATAATTATCGTCAACGAAACTGTGATAGTCCACCACATCTGAATGACTGTCAATTGAGGACCGAGTAGAGCTAACTCGAATAGCTGGATAATGTAATGGAAATAATTCAAAAGTGGCTGATGAAGTAATCCGCAGACATCCGTCTCACCGATCTGTCATGCTAACGGTAGTTTCTAGCTGTGTGTAGCAGTTTGGGTTATCTGGAACTGTTTATGAAATGCACCAGTCACGAAGACCGAGAGTCGCCACCGACGAAGGAACTACGTTGGACCCACTCGGAAGGGTTCATGCATCAACATATATGAATTTACAACTATTTGTTGTATTTTCAAGTTGAACATCACCCACAATTGATCGCAGCTGTCGCATCCCCATAGACTTTGCAGTCGGCCCCTTTCGAAAAGAAGCACTAGACTAATACGTATCTTCCCGGCCAACCCAACCACTTGGGGCTAACGAACGAACACAGAGAAAAAACTGGCCTCCGGACAGAGCTACTTTATGTCAATCAATCCGAAGACCACATGGTCACAAACCCGTTCGTATTTATAGGGTTTGAAACTAGCAACAAGCAAGGTCAACGGGAATGGACTAGACAAAAGTCTAGACAGTACAGTCTAGGTGTATAGTCGGGATGATAACAACAGTTGTCACGAGGGCGTAGGTCGATTGCAAAGACCGGAGCCGCCCACGATCATGGCAAAGGTGAAGGTCACTCACAAGTGAACTTTGTCATTTTTGGTCACACTGTTTTCGGGGAACTGGCAACTTTCCCGACACTCATCATCATCACAACAGCCATGAGCCTGACCAAAAGGTACTGTGACTCGGGTCGCCGCTCACCTCGACAGTGACGTGGAATATCCTAGAAGAAAACGTTACTAAGAAGGTTGAAAATTGTTAAAACAAGACTAGGAGGAAGAACTAGAAATGGTATGGATACAGGTACGCCATTGACTGCGAAACATCGCCATCTCGGATAGCGTCTCTAACCAGCGGTTTGAGTGATCACGAGGACCCCATCCAGGCAGGCGACACCTACCCACTTTGCTCAATGGAGCAGTCAAGGTCTTCATATTTCGTGAGCACGTTGCTGGCTGAAAACAAAATCAAACAAAATAGGCTTCACCCAGTTCAGGGTCTGCCGACAGCCAACTCCGACGTCACTTTGCAACTGGTATCTGAAACCGAATCATTCTGAGGAATGAACTACACAAAAGGCTAAAAACGTCCGCCAGCAAAAAATCAAAAAGTAATGAACTAATGATGAAGCATGTAATCGTGAAAGGGACCACTGACCCCAGATATGTATTTTAGGACGAACTACTGAGAAGTCTAATCAACGCGGTGAATCCATGCACTGAATCCATGATATAGTAGTCGCGTTTCGGGAGACTAAGACTGATTGCATTACCACTTGAATAAGGACCACATTCTGATCCAAACGCGCATAGGCTGTTAAATCACGTAAGCGGGTAATTTGGTTGTCAGTATTCATGTTTTGACAGCTGACAATCGGTCATGACTAGACTGGACCAACTCTAGATAATTATTAGGATGCAGAGGTTGAACTAATCCTATCGGTAAATTCCAAAGGCATTGTAAGTACTTAGAACTCAAAAAGAAGTGAAAAGTAAATACGGACAATCGGAAATGAGTATCCGAAAAACACAACTGGTAGAGAGAGAGAGCTACAGTAGCCAACTAATTCAACAGATAAACACAAAAAAAAAAGTAACGAGGAGATACACACACACACACACGAACCAAGTGACCTGCGGGAGTGGGTCAGGGAAGTGATATCTCCGGTCGACCTCCATATGTGTACCGGTCGAGTACAGTTTTGAGCTACAAGATCCAATCAGTTGTGACCACAGATTCAAACAGCACGTTTCAGAAGGTGAAAACGTCCAATGGCAAAAAGTTCAGATCTATGTATTCGAAACCCGAGTGTGCGAGAGCAACTCTTAATCGCCCATTCTCAGCAATTGAGATAACGTCTGCTGGAAAGTGATCGGATGATTGTGGAATTTTATGCGTTAGAGTTAAGTAATCTCTGAGATGTTTAACTCTCACCAAAAATTGATCTACTGTTGTTTGTGGAGTGAGAGTACCTCTTGAGCTACATGACTCTCTTAGTAGCTCAATCTCAGAACGCCTGTAGTAAGAAATCTATATTTTTCAGACAACGGTGACAACCTTGTTCATTTGCTTCGATGTGAAGGTGTACAACAGATTTGAGCATTTGTATACTGTGGAGCATGCTTCGACGCGAAATCACACGCAGATTCTCTCTAAAAGAAACATTGTGTGGTAAGTGGTTATCTATGGGTCGCTGAGAAAACGAACTGCAGCCGTCTTTTTAAAGTATATCTGCATCATGTGGATCCAATATAACACGTCACGTTACTGTTATCGACAATGTTAGACAAATGAAAAACTAGTAAAAACGAAGAGCGGAGTAGCTAGGATGAACAAAATAAAGTACACACGGAGTTAGGATCGATTGGCCAACAAGGCTCTGAGTTACGATTCACTGCATTTCTACAGTAACGGACTTGCTATTCGGCAGGGATCACCTAAGTGATCATTGCTGAAGACCAGTAACGCTTTGATTTGCTAATCCCCACACGGGTATACATGCCTCTTGCTGTTTAAGTGAGTTAGACATTAGATGGGGTTGCACAAAAAATTTAACGCACTAAGTTAACACATCTGCCTTGAAAAGAGATATGTTTAGCTCTCGCTTAATAAAGGTGAGTTGGTTCATCGTTGAAAGAATTTATCGCATTGCCCATTCTTTGCATGCCGCTGATAAACTATTTGATGTGTCCACGGTAAATTCACCGTGATCATTATCACCATCATTGATAGAATTACATCAGTGGTTCACACTGATGCTTAACTACCAAACAACCACGAAGAAGATAAAAAAAGCAAACAGTGCATTGAAAATGAGAAGAAAAAAAGGGAAAGGAGAAGGGACCTAACAACTAATAATAGCTAAGTCTGTATCCAATCATTAAAAATCAAGGAATCTACACCTTGCAAACAAACAACCGAGTAATAAGTGAAAGTATAACGTTATCAGCCACACAACTTTCTTACGACCTTCACTACCATGCGTTATTAAATACACTCACTTCGCAGACAACTCGGACAAAAAGAAGACAACATTCACGCCACTGAGCTCAACTAGCGGCCATCTGAACTGAAGTTTCTCATCACTCACTCTGCGAGTCGCGAGGTCCCCAGCCCGGGAGACGAACCCGATCTACCTTGGCCAAAACCCGTTCGTAAACGATTTCATTTATCTACATCATGTCAACATCTGTCCGTTTCGTACCTTACGCCAGTCGGCCGCACCGTCGGCAGAGTTCTCGATGTGGCAGACGACTAGTCGGCACCTTAGTACATGGCCTAACCATCTACGTCTGTGCAAATTTAAGGACTGAACAAATAAACTCGCATGGGAATCACTACCAATTACTCGCCTTCTAACCACTTCGTTGCTTACTCGTTGGTGGCAACCGGTGCGGGCGGTGGATCGTCAGTTCCAAAGCACCACGCTCAGATGCAAACGAGTTTGTAGTTTTGTACTCCGGGAAGTTATTCGATCAACGTGATGAAAATAATGTTCTATGAGGTAAACACTAGATAGTGAAGTAAGAAAGTAGTCAGTATTGTGAAACGACATGATCAAACGGCTGAACAGCGACCAAAAGAATGTGCAGCGTTGAGGCCAAATCACACGGTTAATGAGGACTGCTAACAGGACCAAATATTTCCTAATCACTTGGGCAAGCACAAATTCGGTTGCGTACAGAAAGCGACAGTGAGTACTGTGTTACTTTACGGCATGCCGTCACTTGCCAGTTGCCAATCGATATGGGGCGGTGGTGAAGGCAAGTGTCCGTACATTGACACCGAGGGCACGTTTCGTCCGGAGCGACTGCTGGCCGTGGCCGAGCGCTACGGTCTCTCAGGGAGCGACGTTTTGGACAATGTGGCCTACGCACGAGCTTATAACACAGACCATCAAACGGAGTTGCTCATTAACATAGCCGCAATGATGAGCGAATCTCAGCAAGTTTTGGACTGCCCTTATTGGTGTAGTCGTTTAGAATTCACTCGAGTTAAACTGATCATCTATTTTGCGTCGCTCGGCCCTTGGACGATGAATTCTGACAAGTCATCCGTTGAAAAAGACGTGCACTTTTATGTATTTTTAGAACTATGGCTTGCTGGGATCGTTGTTTACTGGTGGCGTGCAGTTCTCTGTCGTCTGATAGCCACTTTTGTCTCTCTTCATCGTATTTTTCAGATAATATTTTCTTGTATTTGCGTTCTTCGTTAGGTGGTAACCTCGGCGAGGATTGTTCCCTTCCTCTGCCGTCGCACATATAAGTATATGACCATGGTCCCTAAGTCGATATCTGGTTACCCTCTTCATTGTGGACGTTTGCTACAATCCTCCAAGAGTGACTCGTGGTGTTCGACCCAATTAAACAAATAGGGCCGAAAAATCATCCTCCTGTTTGAAGACACTGTCATCCACTGGTTGCCCGTGAAACTAAGAAATGTCTCCGTTGAATTCTCCTTAAGATACTGAACATCGCTGTTACAAACATTCGATACTGGCATAAGCCTAAAGTTATTCCAAATTTATGCTAATATAGCCATGGCTTCATTTAGCTGATTCACGCAAATCAGTGTAAGTAAACCTGTATGACACAACGCAACTTTGTGAGAGGACGTGAAACACAAATTCGATAACACTTGTTGACATTTGCTACCATAAAGACTGTCGTCCTCAATTATTAGGAGGTTCGAGCTTTTTACTGCACTATTCCTCGGTATGTTGGTGAATGATGATGTACCTTGGCGTGACGGTCAGGCTTGTGTGCTGTTTTGATCCGGCGGGCTGTACTGACCGCGACCTCGGTCGTTGCAGGTTCAACCATGTCAGATTGGCCAAAGGGGAGCAGCCAGACAAAAGGCAGATGCGTCCGTTGTGTATGGTGCGTGTGTTGTGTTTTGGTTCGGTTTGTTATTTTATTTTTTGCCTGGTCTGATTCTCTGTATGTGATTGGTTTGTCTGTGCAGTAGTATCTCTATGTGAATGTACCGAATGTCTTGGGTTGTGGCTGTCGAGCCTGAACTGGATGGTTGATGCTGATGCGTATGTGTGCTTGTGTGTCACCTGCTGCCTTGCGGTAGAGGCTTTTGAACCAAAGACTTTGGTTGAGGACCCTAATCGCTCTCCTGTCTAGGTGTGGGAGTCCTGGCAGTATCCCAAGCCCACAAAAACCATGACTTTACAACAGAAACCAAATAACATACTGCATCGACCGTTGTGCAGAATAAACCGGGCCGCCCCATCTACTGCACATAGCAGGGTGGATAGACGAAAATATGCTACTGCCAATCACTCACCCTCATACTGTCCCCCCAACATGAATACCCGAGCAGATAATGCCCACTCAAGTTTCAGTAACTCGAAAAGCAACCTCAAGCAGGTCCGGGGACGCAGGACGCTCTGTGTTGGAGCATAGAATGTGCGCACGCTGCTGGATCGATGCAGCTCCAAAGGACGACCAGAACGGCGCACTGTACTGGTCGCGATAGAACTGCGTCGCTATGCAATCGACGCAGCAGCCTTGAGCGAGACAAGGCTTGCGAACCAAGGTAAGTTACGGGAAGCAGGTGCCGGGTACTCCTTCTACTGGATAGGTTACCCGACAGACGGTGCTCGGGAGCATGGTGTCTATTTCGCAGTCGCTGATCGCATCA
>JTDE01021037.1:49600-61751 GCA_014338405.1 Paragonimus skrjabini miyazakii
CGTGTGGCTACGGCCAGTACTGTTTTCGGACGTCTTGAAAGACGTGTGTGGAAGAAGCACAGCCTGAAGCCGAGCACTGAGCTGTTTGTCTACCGCCTACCAATGGTGCTGTCTGTACTCCAGTATGGCAGTGAAACGTGGACATTGTATCAGCGGAACGTGCGCTATCTGAGCCGCCTTCATTTGCAATGTCTAAGATGCATCTTGGGCATTCGGTGGTCGGACATGGTTCCGAACACTGAAATACTGCGGCGAGCGGACATGAACAGGATGGAAGCCCTGCTGATATTGAATCTGCTTCGCTGGCAGTGACAGTCGTAAGAAAGTTGTCTTGATGACAACGTTGTACTTTCACTTATAACTCGGTTGTTTGTTTGCAAAATGTAGGCTTCTTGTGTTAAATGTCTGAGTGTAAAAATAGTTGCTTTTCGCCGTTGAACTCCTCGTGCTCTCTTTTTTCTTGGCTACAGCCTGCTTTTCCATTAGTGGCTGTTTTAGCATCAGTGAGAAACCGCGGATAAATTGCTATCTAGGATGAGCGAAAATACAGACAGGTGCAGCGAATCGAGAACGAAAGTCATTAACTTCCAATATTAGATGTAATTAGGTTCATCAATGCAAAAGCTAATCAAACTGGAAAACCGACTGACGTAGCAAAATCGTAGAATTAAGTCAACAAACCTGCACCATGCACGTTCGCTCGGGCAGCGTAAAATCCGACTCATGCCGGCCAAGATGTGCAACCAACTGTTTGACTAGACCGTGCGTCATTTGCGTACTCTGTTGAAGGGTTAAAAATAACAAATGTAATATGCCCGTGGGCAATCAATATTGAAAACGAATGTTGTAATCAACACAACAAAGAAAATAGTATATTCAGATGACGTGCCAGAGATCTGGAAATAGATCTCAATCAAAAGGAGCATATATTTATGGAATAATTAAATATCGTTGCTGACACGTTTGTGCCACTTAAAATGTGTACGCTTGGGTATATACACCGAATACAGGATGTATTGAGGACTCATGACCTTCTTCGAATTCATCGACCACGAATGTCAGTTACAAAGCAGAACCACCTTATGTGCTCATTCATCAGGCTCCCGTGAGAGGCCAAGCTGCCTTCAAGTGTAACTTGAATTAATCGAGAATGCCACGCGTATACAAACTTGTAGTTAACTTCCAATACCCCTGTAACGGTTGATTCTGATTCCTTAGTAAACAAACCAATCAATAACTTTTCACTTATATTATTCAAGAGTAAATTTACACAAAAGCAACGGTCTTGGAGAACGGTTTCGTACTTTCAGAGTACAAAACACACCGAAAGACCTGAACTCGTTTTATTTGCCGTTTTGGAAGGTTACGACATAAATAGGTAGATGTAACCAGTTACGCCTAATATGTATATGTACAAAGGTCGCTGGATCCAACGAATCATAACCCACACACTACTTTTGATTAACAAGTTTCACAGAAAAAAAAACTTATTTTACGTCCTTGACATGAAGTTGCCACAAACAATGAACAAAAGCCAGGTGACACACGGCGCAAGAATGACGCAAGCGGGTCGACCGCTATGGAACTCAGAGGCTAGACAGAGAAGCCGATAAAGATCTTTTAAATCTGTCGGCATCGTGGATAACTTGCAACATAATGAACGTCAAAATCAACGCAAATCAACAAACATATTGCACAACATTACATCACAAATCATTCGATACGAATTCCTGATTAAGTCATGATAACTGATGGGCATTATTGAACATCTGCTCTTTTAAGTGCGTTAATGTGACCTGACCAAAAACTAGAACATACACACAAATGTTAACATTGTGAACTTTTCAGACTTCGTCAAACAGATCAACTTTGAGATGCAACATGAGAAAATCTTTCCAAATCAAAAGCGGAAACAGGGGGTAGTTGCCAATCAATAAGTGAGTTCATGAAAGAAGAGGCTTAAATTTATGGGTTTCAAAAGCAATTATTCACAACACATCAGAACAATAAAATGCGACTCACAACAAGATAGAAACCTCCAGGGAAACCTAGAACAAACAGCCCGCCTCTACTGTCTATTTTCGGTTTATAGATATGTACACCAAAAAGATCTTGTTCAACAGGAAACACAGTTCTACAATTGTGCGCAACGCACAGTAATGCCAGATGAAGCTCTTAACTTTCGCACTGTTTAGTCGTTGCTGCCGCAGAAAAGATCACTAGTGGAAAGTAGACAAACAACCACAGCAACTGGAACTCGAATCTGCGACCGTTAAGCGTCCTCGAATTTACATTACCACACGTTGAGGAAGAAAGCAGACAGTGCAACTGAAAAGTATCACAGACACTATGACAAACATACATGTTTAAATGAAAGATAGATCGATTATAAACAGAAGCAAATGATCATGACAGCAGGTGAAATCACCAAACGCCTGTAAACGATTCATAGGACTGTTTGTGTAAAGTCAGGTTAATGATCTACAATGCTCATTGCGATTCAAACTGATGGCCAACAAATCTATAGCAGTTTACGGCCCATTACTGAACTTTTGTGTGTTGTTCTTAGAAGAAATCGGGAAAAACAATAGTTCACTCCATCTTTAGCACTTTCATTCGCTCGGAAAGGTCAGACAGTCAAATAGCTTTTGCAAAATACAAACCGGTATTATGACCTATTATGACGGCTGAAACAGTATCTGTCTGAACAGAAGCAAAATCGGATAGGTCACCACACACAAAGCAACTCAATATTGATCAGTCGATCGAAAAATGTCGGTGGTTCAAACTATCACAGTGTAACAGAGTGAAAATCACTGATGCATTCATTGACCACAAGCAGTCGATGGAGCAATCATTTCAGACGATCGATGTCTGAGTGAGCATTTCAATTTTACGATAAGTTTTGGTCGAAGTGCAACATCTGTCCCGCATTTCATGTTGGAGAAGTATACGACATGAGCAGTTGTTCTGTTAGGGACTGGTCCGATTTGCTTGCTCCTAATTAAAGAGTAAGACGGTTCGGCTGCGTTCATGTTGTGGCATGTTTCAATCCTTATCGTTTGTTTACTTCACAGTCTACAATATGACTGGAATTCAAACGAATGACGGCTAGACGCCAAACAGTAATCACTAACTGCTGTCGATATCTCGGCACATGACCATTATGCGCCAAACAGTAAGCGTGACTTGGCCGATAATGACCTAGTTACTGCGATCCGTACATATAGGTAAATTCATAAATAAGGTCTGATTTGGGTAGTGTTGATACTGGCTCTTTTTACGGAGTGTCGTCAACTATAAATTGTTTAACCATTCGGTCTACATGTCGTATATGAAACCAACGAGAGCACATGAACTGTTGCTCGAGAGTGCATCATCTTATACGACAATTTTGGCCCATTCAAAGTCATACGGGAACGAAACATTGATTCTGCTATTGACCTGCAGTAAATAATAGTGACAATGAAGCGCTCTTTGTCAATGAAGTCAAAAAAGTCATATTATGTGAATTATGCTATGACGGAATTCGACGTAACTTTACAAGTGCATGTAACAGACTGCTAGATTTAGCAAAGAAAAACCAAACCGCAAAACTAACTGCAACAAACTGTTAATCGTCTATTGGTGTAAGGTGCCAACCACTGCCAGAGCAATGACGGGGTAGTGAACAGTCCCTGTTGAATACAAAGAATGTGCCTGTTCTTTCTGATGGCAATCGCCTCGGTGTATCGGAGAAGGCGCGAGTTGATGGCTCCGAAACTTTTGACCGCATTAGGTTGACAGTATGTCTACAATAAATGTCGAGGACTAGCTACGACAGGCCGCTCATAGACTTGCGTAAAGCCGGCGACAGTTGGTATAGCATCGATCGGTTGCGTAATCTGACGCTTGACCAAGCTCAAGGTGTGCTTAATAATTCTGGTCTACAACTGACGCTCGCTTTTGTTAACGTAAGTGGCTTCACAATGATCTTCGTCAATGATGTGTAATTTGGCAGAAAGAGCCACTGACTGTTTGGGATGAGTACGGTTCAATAAAATAAAACAGATTGAGTGGCGTCAGAGATCTACTTGATAGCTGTCAGAAGACCACTCTGTACTAGTGACTTCATGTCATCCCATGTTAAGGGAGGATTTAGATCCACCATTTTTCTGGAAACGCCTATTCTTACCTGTTCCCACTGGGCCACTTGACTGAAGTTCTTAATAAACCGAGAAGGATGACCATTTCCCATGAGCAGTCATGCAAATTATTCCGCTCGATTTCGAACAGGTTCACAGAATAAATATGTCTAGCCCGTTAGAATAGTGTTTGAACTTGTCCATGTTCGCTGCTAGTCGGTACGAAGCTGCTGAAATATAATCCACATGTTCTTACGAAACACCGACCGTTGGAATGTTCAATCAGATCTTCCTACCAAGCAGAGATCAAGAAATAAAAGTGATCATTATCGAAGATCAAGCGAATATTTCTACCTAAGCTGTAAATTACGTTATGAATAATTTACACAATATTAGTCGTATAACTACGGTTAAAGTCAACATTTGTCACACACAGAATGTTTATCAGTTTCGTTATCGTGGGAACTCGTAACATCCGGTCGCAGTTCGCTTTTAGTAGCGCTGTTTGTTGCGTACCATATACACAGAAACAGCCAACCGAAAATGTGTTCACTGATTCGAACTTAGATGTCCACAGAATATAAATTCTGCGAACAGCCCTATCAAGTTGAACTTCATTCAATTATAATTGATCTTCGAAAAGCTCCTAAATAATTCTTATTTCAATACTAATAACACTCGAGTTCCTCCTCTACAGTTAACGCGAATGTTCTGAAACTGGACACTTTAGTTTCAACCATTCAAGTGTGGTATCACAAAAAGACATGATATGAAACCCGACTGAACGATTGCATTCAGTGTATTAAAGGACTTAAACATCAGAAGCTCCATATGCTCTTCATTGATAGTTACACGTGTAAATATCCACGCACGGATTCATAGTCAAATGGCAAGCTTTTAAGGGTCACTTTCGAACATTTTCATTTCACATATCCAGAATACTTCAATCCTGAATGAGGTTTTCTCGTATGTAGCTATAAAAGTTGGGCATTGTAACCAAGTTGATCAGGACGATCACACATTGATCAACGGTTTCGCTGGTAAAACGATCACGTTGAAAACGCTGAGATCGTTCCGTCTTGCCCGCCTCAAAAAGTAGCGTTCAGAACTGCTAACCATAATCTTTTGGTCCGTTGTGTCTTCAATTGAAGGAAAAACCGAAGAATGGAGTCAACTATGAGCATCAACACACATGTAGTGCCGAAAGATTGCCATCTGACACTCCATCCGTTTCACATTGAAAACACTGAACGTTACGAAATCTATACGGTCCGCCTCCATGAACACAACAGATCCATGAGCTTGGCCGGGATTTTCAATACTCAACGGGTTGGATGGAGCAAAGGCAAGTGATCTTGAATCATTCGACAGCAGTCTGTTGGATGGCTTCTTCGAGTTCTACGATGTCATGTCGAGTTCCAAGAAAAATAAGCAAACACAACAATCCACATTGTTAATAATTCATTCAGAAATTTCATGAGTGCATAACAGTTCAATGAACTGAAATCAGTGTTACGTTCCGTCTACTAGATGACCCTATTTGTCTGTCCTCTAATGACTGACTTGGCTGAATTCATTTCACACAGTATCAATATCCTTGTACTGAGCAACCTTCACTTAACTGCTAATCAGACGACTGGCTGTCCGGTTCCGCATCATTACTGATACCAATGGCTTGGCACGTGATTGATCGCCATGTGCCAAATAACTAGGTTTGACTTGCTCGACTGCTTTTCACTGACCCGTTGGGTTGTTGTCAAATGAGCATGTACCGATTAGAAATCACTCGTGATCGCGTACAATACCATGACCAAATTGTTTGCACGAGGATTGTTCTGTGGGGTCAAACGGTACCATATTAGTGTAACAGGAAACAACGCACCAGTAGTTGATACCGATGTTTGTATTTACTGCGATAATTTGGCAGATGAAGAATATGGTGACACTAACTAATACCAAGTTCTCCGCCCATCGCCTCCACCGTAGTCACTCGGTTATGTATTCCAGTGTGACCAGAGACACTGGTTATGACCTTATTACCAGTCGATGGCTTCTCCAGAGATAACATCAGTCCAGCAAACAAAGCAAGGCGCCGGAAACTTCCCAAGACGACCAATTGTGTAAGTGTCGATGCCTACTCACAACTTTGCACTCTGCGACCGATTTCGTCTACGTTTACTAGCAACACGACGATAAGTCTAACAAGGAACAGTCGTGTTAAGGTTGTGGAGTTTGAGCCTATGCGTGACCATCAAGAAACACGAGCACTGTCTAACAGTTAAAACCAGTGCTAACTGGCCACACATGATAAAGGTTAGGAAAGCCCGAGAAGTTTAAAAAACTAGACGGACGCAAACATTTGCCTCGTTTCAATGTGTCGGGGAAGCCACCAGTTCCCCAAAAATAAGGTGTAACAAGAAGGCAAACAAAGTACACTATCAGTACACTATCAGTACACTATCAGTACACTATCAGTACACTATCAGTTTTCTTCAAGGATATTCCACGTCACTGTTGAGGTGAACGGCGGCCCGAGCCACAGTACCTTTTGGTCAGGCTCATGGCTGTTATGATGATGATGATGATGATGATCAGCGACCTTCACCGTTGTTATAGTCGTGTACTTCTCCTGTCTCCACGATAGTCTTCAACCGTCGTGACAACTGTTGTCATCCTGACTACGTGCCTAGATTGAGCTATCTGGATGTTTGCCTGGTCTTTTCTTTTTGGCCCTGCTTTGTTGCTAGTCGCAAACCTTATAAATACGAACGGGTTTGTGACAATGTTGCCTTGGAGTTGAACGACGAAGAGAAGCTCTGCTTGACGGCCAGTTTTTTTGCTGTGTTCATGCGGTAGTCTCCGGTGGATGGGAAGAGACTAACTGACCGCGTATACTCCATCGTTCATTACCGTTATCCGTTGTTTCATTGACTGTTATTCCGTTTCCGTCTACGCGGTCGTAGGCCGTAAGACGCAGTTACAACACAATGAGGTATGCACTGTCCACATACTTACGGTACTGTTTTGCAGTTAAACCAATGCCTATATTGGTAACCAATGCATGAACAAGCTCGAGCAACATTGAAAATGAACACCGATTTTACTGAAGAGCCTGTGTAGACGTTCCGCACGTACGTTAACAGGAGTACGTAAGCTTCTATAAATTAAATAGGCGAACGTGAGAACCTACCGACTCGAACGTTAAATCTTCCGCTTTTCTTGCCATAAGAAACATGCGACTATGCGAAGACTAAAAATTATCACTGTCCAAATCCACACGGGAGATTTTAAAATAAACACGGCTTGAAAGCATCTACCGTACGACCAGTGGTAATCGCCACCGCCGCCGAGCAACCTGAGTTCTAGCTTGAATGTTGTTTACAGACAAGAAAAAAAATGAACAACTATACGAAAGTACAGTTGTGCACGTTCTCCACAAAACGGAGAAATGTGAAGATATAATTCAGAATACTTCAACCACGCTGCAATCTTGTTCGGTTTCTACACATCACGTCAACACAAGATGTGAGTAGAGTTGTGCAATCAACGAGTCCTCAAAACGATGTTTAGGGCTGTTAGTTTCAGTAATTACCAGTGAATGAAAAGCACTGCCCTCTGAAAGCTCGCTCCTCCCAACAAATAGATGAAATGCCACCAATACGATCATAAGCAAGTACCTAGTAGCTATAACTTAAGAGAACCGTTATATAATCGTTTAGAACGGTATAATGACTTTTAGTCTCGACACTTCAACTCACGTCTAACTCATCGAACTGGTATTGGGCTCATTTCAAAGACACACTACACCAGTAATAGACTATATGCGGGGTAAGAGTGAACACAGTTGCGTTGCAATATGCATAATGTAGGAAGGGGCATGACCTTCTAAACGAAAGCACTGGTGAACACTCATGTCTAAAAGAGAGGTTTATGGAAAATGCACATTTCCAGCATGACGACAGACGCACAAGAACACGCCATTCTAAGGACTAGATTAAAACCACAAATAGGAAAACAGTTTTTAAATCCAGGAAGGCCTGAAGAAAAACAAGGAGGAGGCAGTCAACCTACTCACTTCGATTGAGCCCAGCAGATACTGAAAAATGAGTAACGGTAAATCCGGTTGTTTCCAAAGATTGTGATTGTCCAAGTGCCTGATTTGTAAGAGATTAAATAGGAAAATAAGACGTTTAGGAATAACAAACTGGAAAAAAAGTTAAACGTGCATATGAAATCATTTTAACGTTGTTTACGTTAGTCAAATAAACCCAGCGACGGTGCTAATCAAAGACGGGATGTTCGTTCTAGTTACTTCTAATAACAGGCACTTCAACATCACAGTGGCTTAGTGGTAACAACGTTCGACTGTCAAGCTCGCGGTCACGAGTTTGAGTTCATGTAACTGTGAATGCCCCAGCATAGACTTGTGCAGTCTAAGGATAACGACTGGCGCGTTACCTTGTACGCCTTACGGTACCGTATGTTTTACCGTGCACAAGTTGAAAAATTAAGAGCCACATTAATGTACAACACAATGACTTGTTTTCTATACCGTCAGCAGTAATGAGGATTACATCAAACTAACACACTTAAAACGTCTCCAACATGATATGAAAAATAGGACACACTGAAAGCAATATTCAACATTGGCGTCGAGATACAACATATAACCACGTAACGATTATCCTTCACAAAATTGCTGAACAGAGTTACTGGAGTAATAGAAAAACTGCCGATGTATCTGGAAGAAAAGTGTGTGATTCAAGCTCAGACAGAGCTGGAACTACATGCAGTAATACATAAATGCTAGTCTGAGAACTGATTCGAGGTCATCGATCATACTCACGAGGCGAAACTATACGAGGCAGCCAGTTTCAAATTGGTAAAGCTTTACTAGGTCGGAAAATTAATGTTCGGATGAAAAAAGTCGAATGCAGCCAAGAAAACATAAAAAGAAAACAGGTGCAAACAAAAGCGGTTGTGAATCACACTTCAGACAGGATGAAGGTGAGGTCCGAAATCGTCTTGCTCATTTAGACAGGTAATGAAAACAAACAGATCTACACAACGATGAGAAACCAAGCTCATATGTTAGAAAACGTACATTAAAAGATGGACGCTAAATAACCTTGAAGGCGAATCAGTGAATGAACTTCGGATGAATACAGAAGAATCGTGACAACATGCGGACAACTTTTTTCGCGATGCAGATCACATCGTTACTAGGAAGTTGTGAAATGTAGGTAAAGAAACAACTCACGTCAAAATGGAAGCGACCACAGGTTCAATGTTGTGATACGAGGCACGCCTAACAATATCCTTGAATACGAACACAGCCTCTTGAGAGGGATCATCCTGGGGATCTTCGGGGTCAACCTCGGATCTGCCAAGAGTGATACAAAAAGAGTCACACTGTCACATACATTTAACAGAAAGCCTAGTGCAGCAATAGGTGTAACATGAAACGAGTAAAGAGAACAAATGATTGGAGTACTCAGAACATAATAAAGTAACTGCCCTAGCATCAGCAATTACGACCCGGTATCACAATTGACAGCAATCTACTAATAAACGTTTACGATCTGTAGGCTCCCGAGAAATGCATTGAGTCTCGAAGTCAGTTGCTTTATGCCTCAGCGTCAAGTCATTACCTGAGAATGTGCTATATTTCACAGTCGACCCCGGGTTCTATATATGAGGCTCGGTGAATCAAGCGGCGTAGTATCATAAGAAGATCGTCCCACATAACGAAACCGATTACGACGGAGCGCATGGGATGTGGGAATGTTGAAAGTTGTATCCCCAAACATCCATCATCTCATTGTGGTTCCGGTACAACCGAACAACTGTGAGCGGGCAACAAATAGCAAAAACAGGTGATCAGCGAACACCTTCTGCTCCAATAAACCAAGTTTCACAACCATATAACATAACAAGAAGCACAGATGCAGAGTTTGCCCACACCTCCGAAGAAAGGTTTATGTTTTTCCAATGTCTCAGATTGCGCCGTTTTGGTCTCTGGAATGCAGTTGTTGGTTCTTTCACTCATAACTCCAGTGATACATATGTAACCACTCTGGTAAATAAATTATCTAACAGCTACAATAGGCCACTATCGAGAGTGAGTGCCGATCTTGAACTAGAACCGTACACTTTTGGGAAGTAATGCACATTCCATATTGACAAAATACCACCAACCGAACTAAAGTACCAACAATGACCAGGAACTGTAGCAGATCACATGAAAATTGCCTGATTCTAGCCTGAAGCATACGAAACCGGTGACCATGGCCGGTGATTGATATCACTAAGATCAAACTACTTGGAACTCCTCATCAGACCATCTAGAAACTGCGAAAACGAGGTGGTCAACGGAAAACTAACAAGTTCTAGGGTTTATAAACCCATAACCCGAAAGGTCAATCAACCAGTTCAATGAACACAACTTGTGAGCAACTGAGTTGACATCAAAAAATTTCTAGTTGCCGTTTTAAAGATATTACTGGCGCTCTTGAACAGTCTCTATGCTGCAACCGGTTCCGTTCGTCATGGCAACAAACAACAACAAAGAGATTGAACAAAATCGTTAGAGCACAAAAACTGGTAAATGCAAACATTCCGTATTGACTTTTCCGTACCAAATTTACAATAACATGAAACGGTTCTTTTTATATCGAACAGTTGGGGATGGGTGGGATGAACAGTCGACTGATGGATTAAGAAAGGTCACTTAGTCAATGTCACAGTCAAGCTCGTGAACAAACAGATTACGTTAAAGGTTCATCAGAGAAAAAGAAACGGCTACTGGTATGCAGCAATGGCAACTCACATATGAGCTGTGGACTATTAACCTCCCTAAACCTAGACGAAAACACTCGAAGTATATGCAGTTAAAACACTTGGGTTATAATGTACTCATGAACGAACACAGACCTTATCAAATGTTATCATGACTTGAACCGTCGCTCACTACAACAGTGATGATAGGTTTTCTAGCATAAGCAAGGTTATAAACAAATAAAAATGGACAAAATAAGTCTAAATAAAAGAACCAACATGTCGCTAACTTCGGCACACTGCCATTCCGGAGAGTGTTCATAGCCACCGGCTCGGACAATCCCTAACATGACAGGCGACATATACCTACTTTGCTCGACGGGTTAATGAAGATATTTTCGAAAATTGTGACCACGTTGTTGATCATCTCGTAGTTTTACCTAACCGCTGGTCACCCAGATCCAATAAACGTTTAACAAGTATACAAAAAGGGTGACCCGGACATCGCATCTTGTGCGTCCTTTGTCGTCATCAACGTTGTTATCACCAGCTATATCCAGCAAACGTGACTAACCTTAACTACCCTAATTCGGCAGCCTCACTCTGAAACGGTTAGTTCTGCAATTCATAAAGATAATACATGGTGCACACCTTCGTGTCGGAACTAAAAATTAAACAGTACGAGACGCAAGCGCACTGAGCAACAATTAAGAGACTTTCCAGTCCGCAAAATCAATGCAAGGTATATAATCGATCAGTCATAATCACTAGTTAGCAGTGACCAAGTTGCCCTGATGTTTCGAGAAGACGAACGTTATTTAAACTGTTGACGCCGATCGATAACTCTATGACCGGAACATCACAGTAGGGCTGAATCAATTGGCTGCATTGAGCCTAACGAACAACGTTCCAAATAAGGATTGGAAACGGTCATTAACCGGGCAGATACAACAATGTAAGACAGGTCAAACGCAAGTGGTCCGATAAAAAGTTACACTCACAGGAACACAGGCCACACTACTGACCGCGCAGGGGTATACGCACACAGGGGATACGACTCAACAAGCATGCAGCGAAATTATTTTTATAGTTGACACGTAAGGAAGAAGTGCGTCTAAAAGATCCTCTGAAAGAAAAGGAACTTCTGTCGCTCAACGATTGGATGTGACTGCAGGTGTACTAACCAATTTGGTAGGAAATTTTTGTGTTAACTGAAAAACCTGATGCAGCCTTGATTGGATCTACTGCTC
>JTDE01021037.1:61851-80521 GCA_014338405.1 Paragonimus skrjabini miyazakii
CATCTGTGACTTTTTCAGTGCACCTTTTGATTAGACAAGCCCTCATTATCAAGATTCACATAATGACGTCATCGTCTCTCGATATAATTATCTAAAAAACACTATTTTCCATTATCCTTCAAGTCGGAATTCGCAGTCAGACACTCGGGATGAGGGCCCAAAAATCAAAAAATCTTCCCATTTCGGTAAAGCCGAGGAAGTATCCGTTATTTTCAATTAATTGACATTATATGGTCTGCTGATTTCATCTTCTATTCAGCCTCCAACCACTGTCTTTCATACAAGCTGTGTGCTTTAAGCACACGCTGACCGCTGTCGTGTTACTCACGTGATTATACTGCTTGATGTGGGTTAAATGGTGCAGACAAGGGTGGTCAAAAACAGCAAGTCTGTTACTGTCTTCGTCATACCCTCCCTTCAACGACAGCTGGACGTCTTTCGATGCAGTTGATGGCATATGTTGGTGAAGTCGACAAATGCCCTTGATATTCTCGCCGGCGGCTGACCTGTTGCTACCCAAGTTGAAACAGTCTACAGTCCCAAGCCGGCTGCCTGTAGTGGAGAGCACGTAAACAGAAACGCCTCGGTCCCGAAAGAACACTTTGAAGTCGCGGGGTGCATCTCATACAGACCAGCCTGGCCACCTAACTTTTTCAATCTGATCCACATGCTTTCGGCAGGAGGAGTAAACCAGGTAATGCCATTCTTATAGTGCATGTGCGTCAACCCACTGTTGGGAAAAAGCGTACACTTATCCATAGAACCTTTAGTTTTTCCATCGGTTTGAAGTACAAAACCACCTGAACAGACCCATCATCATAATGAAACCGAAATGTGCCACTTAATACACCTAACTGTTGGTGGTAGTCGGTTCGTAACCGCTGTAGTTTGCAGTAGGGAATGAAAGTATTCACCAGGATCCTGAGAAAGTTGTACACAATAAAAAAGCAGTAAGGGGAATAATACCCATCTTGCTAATGAAATCCTCAGGTCTTCGAAACCCACCGAAACCAGGGTGTGTAATTCAAAACCCCCAACAAACTCCTATGTCCAGTACACGTGCGATGAAGTCACTGGAGGACAGTTGTTTTCACTGAAAGCCTTTTGGACATAGTTCATCATGAGGGTAGTGAGTCTCAACGAGATATGACAGACTGCGTGTCCCGATGGCCTTTTTGTTTTCTGAACAAACCGAGGCAAGTTTTAATACACTGCAGCCCACTCGCTGTCGCGTGGTGAAGGGCTTTGATATGAAGGGTCTGGTTGAGAACCCTCTGCCTGGGTCTGAGTCTCCTGGGAAAATATCGGCCCATACGCAATTATCATCGTTCGCAACAATGCTAACCCTATATTACACTGGCCGTCTCTTACCGTAAATTAATTTACTCTATCTGATGTATACAACGAGGAGGGTAGGCAAAAATATACTATTACCGACCTCATCCTTACTGTTCTATTCAACTCAACTCTAAGATCCATTCCGGTCTCCATTTCTATAAACTATTTTGCAGCCGCAACAGATACAGTTGATGATGGTAGAAAAATCCCAGTAAGCCACATCTCCTATCATCCAACAACCGGCACGCTATACAGACATCTCACAGAAGTAGCTGGAGCTATTAGTTGTCGGACTAAATATTCCTTATGGCAGCCCACACAACAAGTTTGGAAGGCATATCCGCAAGAAGCTCAGGAAGAACACTGAAGTCTGAGTTAGCTGGCATCATACTTGAAGATCGGCAGTTTGTTTGCAAAATGCAAGCAACACGGTGTTGAATGAATGGTTTTCGGTGGTCAGTTCCCATTCCTTCCCATTCTATCGTTTTTTACTTGAGATTTCTTCTTCTCTGTAGGTTATATGCCAGTTAAACAACAGTGTGAAGCACTAGTGTATTGCTGTCAATGGTGATGATGGTGACTGACATGCTTTGCTACTTTATTCTGCTCTAGTCATGTTAATTATAACACGATGGTCAGGAAGTAACCTACATATAAATTATCAAGGTTTGGAGTAAATTTCCAAAAAAGCATAACTCCCGAACAACGATAGGAAATAAGTGGTTTGGGCAACGCGAGCGCCGATCAACCATTAATTCGTTAATAGTGTACCCCATAACACACTCATCAACTACCACTTTCGATGAAAAAATTTTCATCAATCACATTGATCCCCTTGAAGAAGACCCGACCCATCTTGTCTACTAATTTGCAATACTGAAACGAAAAAGCGATAAACAATTCCGTATACTCGCATCAGTTGTGACGGGCGTGAAGCAATCAGAAAGAAACAACAGAAATTTCAGCCCACACACACAATATTGGTAAAAGTAATTCAAACAGTGAGCAAGTTTTTTCACATCCACAAGCACGTGATAAGTGGTGTCTCGAACGACTTCAGAATGGTTAGTTAATGAACCGTAGAACATAAATCCACTAAGGGATGTTTTGATGTTTCACAGGAAAACGCCTTTTAGTGGAATGACATTTTGCTTAGGCATGCCAAACAGATTTATCTGTGTCGACGTTTTTAACCTCATAGTAACATTTGCGATGTAAACATTTAGGTCACCATTGAACCGGTCACTTTTGGGCTGAATTCAAACTAGCAGACTACGCTAACTCAAGTTGAATTAGGTGAAAACAATTTCGAGATTCTGTCACACTAAACAAAGCCGGGAGAAAGCATCGTGAAGCCTGACTTTTTTCGTTTTTAGGCATAAAAAAACCATCAACTTCTTAATTCAACCTCGTGCATTCGGTCGCACCAACAATTGTGTGACCACGAAGTTACGAAACCTATATTTAGTAATGAGCATCAACTAGGTTCATTTACTAATAAAAAGTTTGGCAGATTTATGATTTTAGATGAGACCCAACTGTGAAAAGTCAAGGCTTCGGCGGGATTCGAACCAGAGACAGAAACATCATGCCTCAATGCGACAAGCGCTCTACCAACTGAGCTACGAAGTCACACCAGGAGCTCGGAAATTTCACATCTGGAATCGGTTACTCACCCGTCCCACTGTCTCACATAGAATCCACTAAATGATGCAGGGGATCGACTACCTCGGCCGGATTTCTTGAAACAGTTCACGCTGGAATCCATCAACGCCACTGCTGAGCATAGAAATTGTATTAATAATACGTTTATTTACTCGATTCTTAAAGATCGATAGACTAAGGTAGCTGGACCATCTTCCTAAAATGCCAGCTGACCGGCCGTGGCATCGACAGGCTTTCAATGTATTAAGTTCTATTTCTTTTCATCTTCAAATTGAAATCATTTTTTTAATCATGGTTGTGTGGAAATTATGAAGCTATGTTGCTGTTGATGATGATAAGAACGATGACCGTGACCTATTCTGCCATCGCGATGTGGTGGTCAGGCTTCTGCACTGTATCGATCCGAGGGGGATATGTTGATCAGGACGTCAGTTCTATCAAGTACAATCACATCAGATAAATCAAAGGGGAACAGTCAGTCGAAAAGCAATTATACCTAAATAGGGTTGTATATCGCATTACGTATTGTGTAAGTGTTTAGGAAATGAAGCATGACGTTATGGGCACACACCAGAACTATTTTCAAAGATGTAGCACTGTTGCCTACAGAATAAGGAAGAAGAGGCTACAAAAGGTACCTGTAATCAAAAAAGCATTCCCAACGCCTAATGTCCAATCGCGACTGTCGATGTGTCACACTAAAAGCCTTAGGCAGCTGCACACAGCAGAGGTCAACATAAAGTATAAATGTCTTACTGGTTGTATCTTCGGGCTGAGCGAGCTTCTCATCGACAAGCAAGTGAGACTATTGAGCCATTGGTTGAAGGGTAGGGTGTCCCACGAAAATCCCATATTTTGCCACCTTGCAGGTCAGACTTCCAAGTTACAGACTAAAGATGCGGCCCTTCAAATCAGCCCCATTTTGTGGAACAAACGAGTGGAAACTTATCGCTGCCCTAAATGACCAGTATACTCATTCTCTTTTCCCAATTTTCATTTCTTGAAGCCAGAACAACCGGTAAGCACTGAAGCTTTAACTGTCCGCACTCTCCGATAAACAGGTTATTATGCTGCTTTGTCTAACACTTCAAAATTTGAAACGGGATGTGTGCTGTCTCCGAAACGTGCCTTTATGATTTCAGCAATGTCCACGGTCTGTGTTCAATCCTGAATAACGCAATGGGTCGACGGTTCTTTATCCGGGTTTCTGGTGACGATGAAACTCGCGGCCAAACAAGATTAGGGGATTGCACTGAGTTCTAAGACACAGCAAAGTCTGCTCGAATATATCTCATCATCATCATCATAGACAGCAATACATCAGTGGTTCACACTGATGCTTAACTGCCACATCGAATATATCTTAGTGAATGGTCGTCTATGTGCCATTAGACCTAGCACATCGGCCAGTCTACCGAGAAAAGCCATATGCATATGATCCAAAAACAATGTTTCGAGTGCTGTCAAAAACACCTTCGATGAGGCCCACTTTGACCTTCTGGAACAAACTAAATACAGACATCATTGCGCTTGCTGGTGACATTGTAGCGAAAAGGCATCCAATAAAGCACAATCTTTACTGTCCAACTCGCTAGTTACCATTTTGCTTGCCATGTCTTGCCCATTGGTCCAATCCAGTTGAGCGATGACATCCAGTCGGCCATGCTGCCCCCGACCCGCTCGCTGTGGGCTTTTGGAATACTCGTACTTCCGGTTTGATAATCCACCACGATATGAACGCATAGCTTGATTATCTTACTCCAGGGAAGGTACGACCAGAAGGCAGGCTTAGTGTTCAAGTGCGATGGACTGACATTGCCGACCGGCTACTACAGTAATGTGTATCTCACGGACTCGAGTGGCACATTTCAGTACAAAAATTCGATAAGGCGTCACAGTGAGACCGATCAGTGCAACCTAACCATGGACGAAAATTGAGAGAACTGCCGTCAACTATCAGCGACGTCATTCCATCAAAGATTTTCGTCAATTTTGAAGTAACCACCTTGAATCAGATTATGATGTCGTTCGCGTTTGCTTCGTCTTATCGCTTGTTTAGACGGCATCTGCTAGTAACCACAAAGCACTTAGTCGGAACTGAAGCGATGAGGGCATATGAAATACCCAGCAAATAGCCTGGAGAATTAACCTGCTTGGGTCGGAACAGTGGAGTGATTTAAACGAGCACATCGTCAAATTCTCAACTATTGTGAAAAAATCACTTGCAAAGAGGTGTATTCCGAACGAGCACAAGAGACAAAGCAAATGTGATTTAGCAGAACTTATTGCCGAACGTCGACTGATACTTTTGATTGCGAGTATAAAAACTGTCGTGATAAGAAACACGAACTTACGAAAAAGTCTACGTAAGGGTTGGGAGGCTTACTTGTCCGAATTAGTCGAAGGGATGAAAAAGGCACTGTTATCAAGGAACAACAAGGTGCTGTTTTCCTTGATCCGCAGTCTGCTGTCAAGGTGTTAATGAGACTATATGTGACCAAGATAGTTAACTAATTTACAGGCTGCCGCGGAGCATTGACGGATGGGCTGAACACTTTGAGGAACAGTTCAAATGACTTGCGCCAGCTCATTCAGTCATGGATGATGAAGATCGTATTGTCATTACATTGTCGACGATCCTCTGTCGGAAGCTGAGGTGGTTTTACAACCTGAAATATAGAAATATGGTAAAGCCACAAATCTGGACCTTCCTACTCCAGCAGATTTTGATAACAATGGTAGGAGATTGTCGTCTGTACATACAACACTCGTTCATTCCATATGAGAGATTGAAGATGTGCCTCAAAACTGGTGATTATCAACAGTAATTGCCATTTTCAGAAACCGCGTCAGGACATCAGGTGACAAGCACAAAGATATTAGAGTTGTATCTATCGTATCCCAGATGTTCACGGATCTCATAATGTGGCCGCTTCGGAAACGCAGAGAGAACCAGATAATGGAAGAACACGCAGGCTTCCGGCCTGGTTGCAGGTGTGCCAACTATACCTTCAAATTGCGAACGATAATTAGGAATCGGCACTCCTTTTTCCAGGCAACCGACTTAAAGACTGCTTCCAATCTGGTTGCCAAACATACCCTCCGGAACAGTGTTCGTCGCAAAGGAGTTATAGTGAAGTGCACCAACCTACTGGAGTTGTTATATATAAGCTCTAAGTGCAGAACGTGCGTTTATGGGCATCTGTATCGAGCGTCCCCTACTACAGACGGTAACCAGCAAGATTGGGGTGGAGTTTCTGTTGAGCAATAAGCTGACTGGCATTGTGTACGGGGATCAGACCGCTCCACTTAGTTATTCGGCGAGAAACATGTAGACCATGCTGAACGGATTAACTATGGTTAGTCAATACAATATGCATTATCAAAATGGGTTTGTTGTTAAGGGACTGAGTTGGCATTAGTTCTACCCTTATTACTGCACGCAGCCTCCTCAGCACTGTCAAGCATTTCACTTATGTGATAGTGCTACCTAGTCAGTTTGTAACACTACTGCCGAAGTGTCTTGGAGGGTAGCGAAAGCAGGTAGTGCAATCGCGTCAGAAAGACGTCCATTTATAGATTAAAGACAAGGCATGTAATGCATGCGTGTGCTCACTTTTGTTCGGTGAAACACAGATCTGACTTATTCGTGAAAAAGATACATCTAGATTCTGTGCAGTGAACGATCACTGTCTCCGCGAGTAAACCAGTTTTAAACGGACTGACTGCGTGAGTAACGCGACAAGTTGTTGGCCAGCAATTGGAAAGTGGGCAACTGCGCGACCGACAACCGAGGTAGTGAAAACGCACTCCTCGGTGATCGGGTCATGTACTCCGTGTGTCGACGCACTCTAGAAGATCATTTGTGTACATATACAACATACGAATTTTTCCCTCACAATCGAGACTCAGCCTTGGTTACTTCCCTTCCGCATTAGCTATCTACCTCGGATCTCGTTCTCATACACGAACTGGTTGGGGACGTTAAACCACTTGAATGCAATCCTGAGTACGCTTCGTGTCCGTATACCATGAGGAAGGGAAGAAACATTTCCTGTTTAATTCCCAGCGCCTCTTTGGAACGCGGATTACGTGTCTGATAAAGTCACAGTATCTTGTCTCGACGACACGCGTATTATACTTTCTGAGGTACATTCATTTTGTGGAGAACCTTCGTCTTCGGAGCCCCACTTAAGCACACAATATAAACTGCCTGTCACAACCAGGTGGGACCTTGACGCAGTGTGATGGCTTGCGCACCTGGATGACTTGCTGGGCTTACCTGGATGGTGTGATGATCACTTCGATAGTTACCCATGCCAGATAGGCTGGCAGATAGAGGTCTGATGAATCAGTCTTCTCGTCTTCCAGGGTGGTGGTTGGAGGACCGCCGGCATCCTTTTAGTTCTGGTACACTGTTGTCCACCAGCTGTCCCGCGGTACAGGCTTCTAAGCCAAAGCTCTTAATTGAGAATCCTAGTTGTTCTCTCTCTTGTCTAGGCCTAAGCTTCTTGTTGGTATTTCAGCCCACAGATAACCGTGAATACTTACCACACCAATAATTCCACACTGCATCAGCTGCCTTGCAGTATAGACCTGGTTGCCTTATTTGCTGCATACAGCAGAATGGATAGACGAAACCGTAATACTGTTAGCCCCCCCAAATACCATCTCTAATAATTACTCCGTGGATCTTACTACAGATGTAACCAGTCATAGTAGCACATTCACGGTAAGCCCCACCTCCTATCACCTAGCCCCCGCCACCCTCGTCTCTTGCTTAGGCCTAGTGTGCGAATTAATGTGGATGCTTTCAACTTTTGAAGACTGAAACAGATAGGTCAGCAGGCCGCTCTCGCACGGAAAGTAGACTCGCTGAATGTCGATATCTGCTGCATTTCAGGACAGTAGTCAACGTGTCCAGCTGATAGCACCCGGTTTGTCTATCCGATACTGGTTGCGCAATTTGGGTAGCTCCAGAACCGCCAATGTCGATCTGACTAGATAGAGGAAGAGAGATCCACATTGGTAGAGTGGATTCCCGCTGGCTCCGCACTGTCCACTTATCAAGCTTTATTGAAGCTTGCTTCAGACACTGAAACTTTGGAAATCTCCTCGTCGTTTGTTTATGACCGAACTGCCTGTGGTGACGCCGGTGCTAGAGACGCTTTTGCGAATCAGGCCACTCTTCTTTGGTTGATACATAGTTCCAATAGTCATTCTGACCGGAGATACGGACGCCCAGGTTGGCGGCATTGGATAGCCGAGTCTCGTTTCAGTGGCAGGTTTGTCTTGACATCTCACCACTCGGATAGGGGCAAGTGGCTATCACAACTGTACGACAAGCACTGAATGTGTTCAGCCAGCACTAGTTATGGACATCGCGTTTGTCATTGTTATGGTTGGCAATCTCTTTCTACAAATAAAACTTGGTCTCAGCTGGACCTTATGACCGTTAGTTACAGATGACGTAGCTCCATACAGGATTGCCGTTGTAATTGGAGTGCATACTTGGATACAGATCATGCACTGACACGTTGCCGTTTTCTTCCTACGTTCGCGTGACAACGACCCAATAACGGCTAGCTGTTCGGAAAGAAGGACGGCCCCTCGAACAGCGTAAATTCCCAACTAGCCTTGAATGCCAGCTTAGTAGTTCTATTTAACAAATAAATCTTCGTAAATGCTGAACCCAAATTTCAGGTTTTTCGTGTACCAGTCATTACAACATACAGCACGGTAGGTCGCAGGTTAAACACACATTGAATCTCGGATAAATCCGTGTTAGCTGCAAGATGGAACATTCCTCCTGGGACAGCGTTATACGTACCGCTCACCAACGTGAACATCATCATTATAACATTCATGAGCCTGACCAAAAGGTACCGTGGCTTGGGCCACCGATCACCTCAACAGTGACGTGGAATATACCAGAAGAAAACGTTACTAAGAGGATTGAAGACTAATAAAAGAAGATTAAGCGGAAGAACTAGAAGTAGTTTGGATACAGGTACGCCATTGACTGCGACACACCACCAACTCAGACAGCGTCTCTAACCAGCGATTTGAGTGATCACGAGGACCCCATCCACGCGGGCCACACCTACCCACTTTGTTCAATGGAACAGTCAAGGTCTTCATATTTCGTGACCACATTGTTGGCTGACTATCACGCGGTTTTACCCAACTGCTGGTGGCCTCAGCATATAACGCCCGGTACGGTAAACGATCAGATGACATACGGAGTACGTGACCCAACCAACGCAAGCTGTGCAACGTAATTCGTTGACCAATTGATCGCGCATCCCGAGCGTTCCGGAATACGCGCTGGTGAACGGCCACATTGCTCAAGCGATCAGTCCACCCAATGTGGGTCAATTGGCGAAGACAACGATGGTCAAACACAGCATATCTGTTGATATCTTCTTTGTGAACAGGCCACGTTTCCGAACCATAAAGCAAAATGGAAGGCATTATATACCCTTCTTTTCTGCGACAACCCGACATTTTTTCGAAACCACAGATGAGGCAGATTCGCAAAGGTAACTCGTGCCTTTGCTATTCTCCCTGATATCTCATCATCAACACATCAGGCTGACGAGATAGTGCTACCCAAGTATATGAAATTGTCTCAAGTGGATTATCTGTAATAAATAAAGTAGGAGTTGAAATGCCCCAGTCTTGAAGCAACACTGCACTTTGAAGGTGCAAAGCGCATTCCATACAAACCAGCTCGGTCGCTCACCCTGTCCAGCATGGTCTGCATGTTTTCGGCAGAGGGGCTAAGTAAGACAGTGTCGTCCGCGTACTCCGGATTGGTCATTCTAACGCCAGGAAAAAGCTCAACACCAAGTTCACTGGATTTCTCAAACGCACCCTCCAGAATATCGTCCATGACAAAATTGGACAGGAAGGGGGAAATCGGACACCCCTGACGAACACCACTAGAAGTGATGAACGCCCGAGACAGTTGTCCATAAACTCCCACCCTGCTTGCAGAGTGAGCATACAGTGATCTCAACAGATTCACGTATTTCCCTGGTACAACCTTGCGAAGAAGACAGCTCCAGAGAACGTTACGAGCAACTGGATCAAAAGCAGCCTTCAGGTCCAAAAAGACCACGACTGTCGGCTGTCTGTAACAGTGCCGATGCTCCAAAATCCATCGCAAGGTAAAAATGTGATCAACGCACCCCCGACCGGATCGGAATCCTGCCTGTTCTTCGCGTATCTGACTTTCTCTGGGCTCTGAGCCGACGTAAAACGAGGCCAATGCGTAACTTGGACGCAATAGTCACCAAACTGATGCATTTGTGGTTGTCACATAGACTTCGGGATCCCTTTTTGAAAATGGGAATTATTGTTGATAAACACCAATTACGAGGCACCTTTTCAGTCTCCCAAGTCGTCTGAAGGAGTTTTGTCAGTTCTGATATCAACCTCTCGCCACCATCCTTGAACAGAGAAGGAGAGAGGAGGTCTGGACCAGGAGCCTTATTACGCTTCAATAACTTGTGCTCCAGGACCACTTCTGCTTCGGACGGAGGACCGTCTGGAATGCTAAAACTGGCCATTCGGGTCCCGTCGTCCACATGATCTGGTTGAGGACAACTGAATTGTTCCTCAAAATGTTCAGTCCATCTGTCACGTAGGCGCGATTGACTGGTGATAATTGAACCATCTTTTTCACATATGGTCTCACTTACACCGACTCGACGACCAGTACAACCACGGATCAGGGAAAAGAGCCTTCTGCTATCCCCAGACGAAAAGGCTTTTTCCATCTCTTTCGATTGTTCCACCAAGTATTGCTCAGGGTCTATGCGCAAACGTTTTGTCAGCTTGCCTTTAAGTTCTCGACGGTCGTCATCATATTCCGAACCAAGTGGGATCGAGCGACGCTTGTTCATAAGGTTTATCGACGTGATGGAAATACAGTTGTCACAACTGAACAGCTTCTTCGGAACATGCCTGTTCACAGCATGCTTTCATAGCTTCGGCGATTTGTTCCCAGTGTTCATTAGGATCCTTCATCTGACTCGAACTGGATAACTTGTGCACCAACGCCTCTTGGTAAGCGTTCTTCACACTCCTACCGCTCGAATGCCAGTTGAGCACCTTGCATTTACGAGCGTATGTCCTCTGGGCAAATGACAAAACAAAACGGGCATGCACAACAGCATGGCCCGAGTCCAGGTGGTTGCTCCAAAAGGCACGACAGCCCTTAACAGCGTGGCGCCACCTGTAACTCACTGCGATATGATTCAACTGTGTCCACGGTTGAGAAGCACATGGAGGTCTTCAAGTAACACAGTCCTTCCTGTGTTGGAATGCGGTGCTCGAAATTTGGAGACCGTGGGATGCGCACAGTTGCAGCAATCTTTCGCCATTGTCGGTGCGTTGTGCCCGAACACCAAACATATCTCCTAGCCGCTTCTCATCCGGAGAAAGAGGACCAAGCTGAGCATTAAAATCGCCCGCTAGTATGATGATGTCTGAGTGTTTAGTTTGCCTCAGAAGGTCAACGAGGGCGTCATAGAACGCATTATTAATAGCTTCCAAACAGCTGTCCGTCGAAGTGTACGCCGATATAATGAATACACAACACCTTTATGATTTTGAATAAAACAATGAGAAGATGCAATTCAGGTGATGTTCTCCGGAGTAACATTTCGTACATTCTGATCACATATGAACAACTAACTAATTTTAAACGTGTCAAATTCCAGAGAGCGGAAGTCATGGCTTAAGGAATTAAACGAACAGACACCACAAATGAAAAATCAAAATTGTGGGAATGCTGACTACCAGGGTAGCCGCGGTGTCAACACAAATTGTTTTTGAACACACAGGGGGGGGATTGTGACGTTTATTGGCCAAAAGCCTCAGCAAACTGGAGTATGCGTTTCCGGTTGCTTCGAAGGATCACCGAGAACGCGTCAGAAACTTTGACTATGTGTCCTGTTTGTACTATGTGCCTTGCAACGGAAGATGCGGGATGCCGTCCATCGGCATCTATACAGGCTCCTGGCGTCTCTAACTGCGTCTCCAGCCATTTGGATACATGCTCCTTGATACGAACAGCTAGTTGTCGGTTTGTCCTCCCTATGTAGCTCATACTGCAGCTACACGAGTATTTGTATAAACAGTGAGATGTGACAGACGTACATTGTTTGTTCGTAACTGGGGCGACCGGTAGAGTTCTCGTTCGTTGTATTACATACAACTTCGCAGCGTTATAAGTCCTGGATACGATCGCTGTTAGACGCTTTCTCGTCATTGTTGGCCAGCTGTCCCCTAGAAACGGAAGTTCTAAGTACACTGTCCTTTTCGATACTGTCACCACTTCTACAGTTGGAATGACGGCTTTGCTGTACTTTTTAATAAATCGCAGGAGGTACCCGTTGACCTGCAGAGTATTTGTCAGTATGCCTTACTCTAGCACTGAGGCTTTTGGCCATTAAACGTCACAATCCCCCCCCTGTGTGTTCAAAAACAATTTGTGTTGACACCGCGGCTATCCTGGTAGTCAGCATTCCCACAATTTTGATTTTTCATGTGGTGTCTGTTCGTTTAATTCCTTAAGCCATGACTTACGCTCTGTGGAATCTGACACGTTTAAAATTAGTTAGTTGTTCATGTGTGATCAGAATGTACGAAATGTTACTCCGGAGAACATCATCTGAATTGTGTCCTCATTGTTTTATTCAAGTTCATTAAGGGAACAAACTGTTTCAAACCTTCATGATTTGCATCGACAGACTTTAACCGATGTACTGAGTCTGACAGCGCACAAACGACTGTTCACTGAGATCCAATCGAGCAAACATTGATCCGCTCTGGAACTCAGTGCGATTTCCTCTCCGGCTTGACCGCGAGACTCAGCTTCAGCGTCACCAGAAACCCTGAGATAGAAGCGCTTGAATCGACAGTTATCTAGCGGTCAGCTCAAGTGAAAAACGGTGCTAGAATTGTAGACTCCAGTCTCAAACACACAGCACACATCAAACTCCAGACTTGGGAGAGTACTTGCCAGAGCAGCTTCCTGACCGACAAGTCGGAGAGTGCGGACATTGAAGGTGCCAATGTTTACCAGTTGTCTTGGCCTCAGAAAACAATTACCGACAGAAGGCATGTGGAAGGCAGAAGAAATAGGGGATAAAACAGTAGGAGGTTGTGTTAGATGAATAATATCACTGTCGGGAGAATAACTTCTGATACCTAGCCCGAGGGCGCAATGAATAAGACCCTGACTTCTCAGTCTGAGCACTGCTGCGCGCAGTGGATGTACTCGAAGCTACATCGGGCTTTTGAGAGGTAACAAATGTTTTTCGATCGTATTGGATAATACTCCAGCGGTCACGGTCAACCGTTGGGCGAGCGGCGTGCTCTTTGTTTGAGGGTACTTTCTCTAACCCCCCTCTTCCTGATACGGAAGACAGCAGCGCCGCAACTATGAAAATAGTTCTGTTGTATGCTCATAGGATCGTGCCTCACTACCTAAGCACTTCTACGCGGTAAGTCGTGCGACATACAATCCTGTGGGTGTAACTGCTTTTCGTCTGACTGTTCCCCTTTGGCCTGTCTGACAAGGTTGCACCTGGAAGGACCGGAGTCCTAGTCAACACAGCCCGCCGGATCGAAACAGTACACAAGCCCGATCATCTCGCCAAGGTAGCAGTATAGGTCGGGAATAGAAATAATACAAATAATAAAAGGAAGCTAGGCGAAATAACTAGGAGTGGTGTGAACGCGGGAACTACATTGATTGCGACAAACCGCCATCTCGGACAACGTTCCTAACCAAAGATTTCAGCGATCCTGAGGATCCCGGCCAAGCAGGCGACATCTACCTACTTTGCCCAATGGAAAGGTCAGGGTTTTTTTTATGTTTCGTGACCACGTTCATGCTTCACCATCACGAGATTTTACTCAACTGTTAGTGGTTTCAGTACAGAATACCCGGTAGGGTAAGCGCTCCTCTGGCATACGGAGTACGTGACCCAACCACCACAGGCCATGCAACGCGGTTATTTGATAAAATGATCGTGAATCCTAAACGTTCCACAATACACGCCCGCTAACAGCCTTGTCGTTTACGCGATCAGTTCGCCTAATGTGGATGTTACAACTTAGAACACTCGTTAAACTACGAACTCGGACACATGGTCAGCTCACAGTAGAATGAGAACACATGACGGCAATAGCGGGTAGCTTTATCGAACTCGAGAGTATGAAATCATATTAACGATCAGACAGATAAAACAAGCAGTTACCCAATCGATTGTGTGGATAACACGGTTGGATCGTTCGGGGCCGGGATGAGAGAAAGAGGAACAAATAAACACGTGCACACGTGGAAGGTGACGTACGGTCAACGGCAGGTGCGAATGTCACAGTGGGCTAGTTGGGGGAGACAACGATGGTCAAACACAGCAAGTCTGCTTATATTTTCGTTGCGAACGGGCCACGTATCCGAATCATAGACCAAAACAGACCGTACACAAGCACTATATACCCTACCCTTCAAGGATAATCGAACGTTCCTTAAACGCTAGAGATGACGTAGGTTGGCAATAGCAACTCATGCATTGCTATTCTCGCCGATATCTCATCAGCAATGTTACAGGCTGATGAGATAGTGCTACCCAAGTGTGTGAAACTGTCCAGAGTCTCAAGCGGGTTACTTGCAATCAAAAAATTAGGAGTGGAAATGCCTCAGTCTTAAAACAGCACTTTACACTTTGAAGATGCGGAGCACACTCGACACAAGCCAGCCCGGTCACCTACCCTGTTAACCATGGTCTACACATATTCGGCAGAAGGGCTAAATAGCACAGTGTCATCCGCATACTCTATGTCAGTCAACCTAGCGCCAGGAAGAAACTGAACACCAAGCCCACTGGATTCCTCAAGCGTACCGTCCAGAATGTCATCTATGACCAAATTGAACACGAATAGGGAGATCGAACATCCTTAATAGACACTACCATAAGTGATGCACACCCGAGACAGTTGTTCATAAACCCTCATCTTGCTTGCGGAGTGAGCATAGTGATCTTAGCAGATTGACATATCTCCCCGGTACTCGAAGAAGACAGTTCCAGAGGAGATAACAAGTAACCGTATCTAAGGCAGTCATTAGATCCAAAATGATCACGACCGTCAGTTGTCTGTGAGAGTACCAATGTTCTAAGATTTGTGATCAACACACACACGATCAAACCGAAATCCTGCCCGTTCTTCACGTGTCTGATCTCTTCTGGGCCTAATGAGTCGATGTAACATGAGGTCAGTGAGTAATTTGGACTGTAATTTGGCTGACAGCCCGTTCACTTCTCTTGTTCTGTTGGTAAGGAAGCCCAACGGGAAATTTCGATTTTGTGTTGACTTCAGAAAACTCAATGAAATTACAGTTAGTAAAGTCGTAGCAGTGCCAGCCATGGCAGAGATTTTCGGCAAGCTACAGAACTCCAAGGTATTTACAGTGCTGAATTCGCGGTCTGAATATTAGCAGGTTCTAATCAAGCAATCGGACCGAGATAAAACGGCGTTCACAGTGGGAGAAAAGCAATACCGCTTCAAACGTATGCCGTTCGGAATAAAAGACACAAACAGACACTCGGCTGATGCCTCTGTGGTTGTTACACAGATTTCGGACCTTCTTCTGGAAGCGGGAATCACTGGTGATAAGCAACAATCACAAAGACACCTCTTCAGTTTCCCAAGCCGTCTGACACAGTTTCAAATAATTGAAAATCCCCGTAGAAATCATTAAGAACAATCTTGGTTTCAGCGAACAGAACTGTTTTCCGATGAGTAGTAGGGTATTTTGATTTTCATACAGATTGAACATCACCTACAATTGATCGCAGCTGTCGCATTCCCATAGACGTTCCAGTCGGCCCCTTTCGAAAAGAAGCACTAGACTCGAGTTTCGCTCTCATTAGAGCTCGTCAGTAGTGCATATCATCGCCACTGCCGGGACTTGAACCACGGAATGCGACAGCTGCGATCAATTGTGGGTGATGTTCAATCTATATGAAAATCAAAATCCCCTACTACTCATCGGTAATCAAATACCGCTCAACAAGTCAATGATTTCTGTGATTTCAACTTGCAGAGAAGTCCTAGTCGAGGGGTAATCGATTGGAGTTAACAGGACAGTTACTGTGTCTTCTCTCGAGGCGATCGGGCAACCTGATCATTACTCACAAGCGAAAGTGGTTGAGTGTTCACATAAGATAATTCGGTCAAGCCTAATGTGAGGTCAATGGCGCAGTGGTAAAACACGGTTGCCTCATGAACAGCGTGTCAGTGGTTCAAGTCCCGAAATTGATGTTTGGGTTCCTGGAGTAAATTCGTCGTCCAGTTGATAGACGACATGCTGCGCAAAACCATGTAGCTCTTATTAGAGTCCGGTCCATCTTAACCCAAAATTCCAGAACTTACATCGCTTCTTTAATAAACGAACTTACCAGCAGAATCGACAAAGTACTGTAGCCATACTACAATCTTTGAAAATGCAAATATTAGTTTGATAAACATATACTGACGATCGAGAACTAGGAAAAACAATGTCGACGTATAGTAAATGCCTATCGCCATAAGCACTGGTAGAGGATCTACTACGAAATCCCCGGTACCCCCAACAGCCTCAACCATGAATGGCCATGAACTCACTGCTAGAAAACTGCAGATATATTCAACATATATATTAAGTGGTTGTTATAGAAACTGCTTAACTTTAACACTCACCGCTCACAAATATTTAACAATAAAGAAGGGATGATTTTGTCCATGTTTGGCCCGTGAACGACGTCTAAGTGAAGTTGTCCATCGACAGTTTTGCGTACAACACCCTGAATACCGCAAATTCCTGCACGTCTCACTCTGAAGTATCTAAGTAATGAAGAGCTAGACCTACCTGTTGCGTTCCTTCAAGTTAGGAAGAGAAGCATGAGCCATCGAGGTAAAATGGTCAATTAGGTCATTATATTCTCTGGGATAATTTGGAATTTCATCCTCAATCTGGGAAAATTCAACAAACTGATGGACGATTATCACAAAGCTTGATGCCAGCATACTGTGTTGGTAGCTAGAAGCTGGAGATCCGTTCTATTCGTTTGTAACAAGAGATGTACCATTTGCAGGAAAACTTGGGCTAACACAAGTCGATGACCTTGATAGCCACCAATCAGCATATTGATGGCATCTATTGCTAAAAACATATGGCTGAAAGTACATAATAGGTCAATATGATTGTGACTTGCCGGTCATTTCGCCTGTGTACATCCTGTGCAAGTCGCTTATATATATATTTTGCAATCCTGTCCAACTTGTCTGGCTGGCGTAGGCAGTAATATCGTAGTTTACTTTGCGTGTCCTATGTATATGAAGCATTGGAAATAATATGCTAACCGGTGAATTTTCATGGTAAAAATTGTCCACAACACGCATCCACTTTGGACGACACGGACCAACTAACACGCAAGGAACTCGGCAGCCTGGATAACGTTGTGTTCATATAAGGAATCACAATGAACTCACGTGTTTTGAGACACATTTGTCACAGCATCCAAAAGCGGAAATTGGATGAAATCTTCGATGACGGGTAACAATCTGTAATCTACAGACCCCTCAAAAGTGAAGCATACAGGTTGAAGCGTAAACGAAAATCGGCCTTGTTTACAGGATACACCTCAAAGAGCTCTGGAAAAGGGCCTAAAACACGGGCACACAATAATCTGAAAAAGACGACGTAATGTCAGGACACTGTAAACAATAATATTGACTCAGTCTTCAAAAAAGATCAAAACAGGAGGAAGTACAGCCGGGTATAGTCAAATCTTCTTAAAGTTTGAAACACTAGGTTCTCTTTAACAACTTCATCAGTGCAGAAGGAAGTCATATGCTGCGATATGTTAACAGTTCATTTACTCTCGCCAGTCAAACATGAAACATGCAGGTTATATATGAAAGACAAATAGAGATGTACAGGATACGGATATGCACACAATCACACCACGTATTGTCATCACCACCACGTAAACCCTATGGGTTGTCTCAACCACTTTTATGCACATAGTGCCGGTTAGTGAGTTCTGATCAACATAGCTTCGCCAAATGCCAGTAGCTTCGAGTTCTGATTGAATAACAGTATTTTGAGTGATATAGGTGGGCCAACCCGGTGACCTGTTATCATGAGGTGTTTGGCAATCGATGACTTGAGGTTTTGAACAACGAATTCATCGGCTTGAGGCTGTTGTATCATGAGTTGTTTTAACCAGTTCACCACTCGCTGAAATAGCTGTCGGCCTGTTCTCCAACTCCAAGTGAACTGGTAAACAACATGGGAGACAGAACAGGTGAACGAAATGCGTTTGCGATTGTGTAGAATTGGTCCTTTGGTGGTTTAAACCAAGCATAACCGAGCAGCTTTATACGCACGGGATAGGGCAGAGCTCAATTTGTGCCTAATGTCGCCTGTCAAACGATCCCCTTTGAACTGCAGAAATAGTATATCATACAAATATACATATAAACTATTTAAAAAGGGCACACAATGAGTAGTGAACGATTTATTGTGACGTTTCAAGTCCACACTAGGATCCGTTATCAAACTAATAATATATATATATATATATATATATATATATATATATAT
>JTDE01021038.1:0-13625 GCA_014338405.1 Paragonimus skrjabini miyazakii
TATATATATGGAGAGGGTTAGACACTACTGACGAGCTTCGCAGGAATGAAATTCGAACATAAGACTTCTTTTTTGTAATATATCGATCGAAATGTCTAACTGTACACAAAAGCGGCAACCAAATATGGATACCGTGTAACTTACATCTACCAACTCCTCTAACCAGTTTATGTGATACATAAATTGTGATTATATTTTTGTTACATTTTCTTGAATTGCTCAGACAAACTTCATTATTATGTCTTTCTAGCCTGACCTCTAAACTATCCAAGTATTGTTGTCAGCCGTTCTGTCAAAAATAATTGTCTACCGGTTTTTTTTAGGTGAACACATATTCAAACAATTTTCCCCCGATAGAAAACTTTGGAGTTAAAATTTCTTTCAAACCTGATGCTTTTCATCTTAGTTACCAATCAGTCTGCGCATTTCAAAATGTGTTCTAACTAAAAAAAAACATTTTTAAGTGCCCACTATCGACAAAGTTTCACAAAACACCACATTCAACATGAAATAGGAGCGAAAGAACCCTGAAACAATCTGATGAAGTCACTTAGGATTACATTTTGAAAGATCGACGAGACGGGTAACCTGTGTTGACCTAAAAGTGATGTTGAATCTCTAGAGCGGTGTCACCAAATTTCTGACAGTTTTGTAGCCGGTTACAATACATAAGAGGACATCAGTTCCATTTTTGGTTTTCACGCGTGAGCACCACAATACATCGGAGCAACTGATTGCTTTATTTTGGCAATAAGCAAGACGCTGTGGTATCCTGCCGTATCGAATAGAGAGAAATGAACAGACTGTAATGATTTAATCGGATTGGTTACGCATTGTTATTTCAACTGTCAATTGTACTCTCCTTCTCATGATAAATTATTGATCATCAGTCCGTTGACACCCTGCAGTATGAGAATGAACATATTTTGTTTGAATATCCTCTGAGCTACATAAGTGTAGTTGATCGGTTAGGCTTGTTTAGTGTGGTCATGATAACATTGTAAGTGTACGTGACAATGTGGTCTAAAAATGGATGAATAGTCGATCAATAACACACTTTATTCGTCTAATGCTTTCAACAAATGTAAACTTTGGCTTAAACCGCGTATTCTACGAGTAATTCTAGATCGTGTCCAGCAGTATATGATCACCTCTTAACTAATTCGCAAACATACGATGTACAGCTAACTTCAGTTGGGACACAATCCGTGGGCATTTTACAACTACATCGGTTGCAAATCAGCTTAAACAAAGTGCGTTTCACCATGAGAATGAACTAAAAGCGAGACAATGCTGCTCTCTACTGATCTAATCAACTCATTAATGGTTCCAACGAGAAACAAATTGTTAGTACAACATTATAGTTTTTGGCTAGAATTCAGCCGTAGTTTTTAATTCAGTTTAAATGTCTTAGGATAAGTTGCATCTCGCTTCAAATGTGCGATTCGTAGTGGTTATCAGCTCGGATGTGCATCATAAAACTTAGAATTTGCTATACTATGCATTACTTTCACATAACTAAAGTATTTAGAAGCACGACCTCGATGTTATACAAAACCCTATTGATAAAACATGAACAGTAATTTATTACGCCATATTTTCAACAGAGTTAAAGAGACAAACTATTCAAATTCTATTGAAATATGAACCTTCCCAAGCAATCTGGGGTAAAAGATTAGATGTGATAAGTCGTTCTGGCATATTTTGGAGTGACCGATGGAGCGTGTAACACCTACGTTTAAAAAACACATGTGAACTTAACTCCCGCTTGTGACAAGACTAGAACAGTACCTAGGAAGTTTAATAAAAAACTAGTTTGTTTTATTGTATATTTTTCAACGGTCCTATGAGGAAGATCTACATGAGGATGAAAGTCACTGCTAACTGTATGCAAGATTTAACAGTGCGCATCTATTAGCCAATTATATTCACATTTTACTTGTTGAAAAAAGTTAAATTGCCAAATTATTTCTGTTTTCTTAAGCACTGTTGAGTACACCTTGAACATGCACTGTCCAACAATACACCTTTATGCCACTTCCTATTCACCCAAATGAACTAGCACTCAAACTGTCGTCAAGTTTACTGTACCTTATTATTTGTGACTTTGTGTCTCAGCTTTAGTTCAATGCCTGCCTTCAGCTGTTAATTTTCAGAGGGGGGTGGAGAGGGCTAAATTTTGAGTCCAATTAATTGATCATTCACCAGAAAACATCTCCATCAGAGGTAAAAGGACGCAGTTTATTCATACACTTGTGTATATTGACACAGTCATTGGAATATAAACGAGATTTTTGAATGTGTTTTCGTTTTAGCCTACATTGCTATCTAAACTTTTAAATGGAAAGTATTTCCAGTGAATCTGAACTGTTAGTCATGAATAATTGAAGATATTGTCAGTATTCTTTAGTTTATTGAGAAGACGGTTTAACACAGTAATGTTCTTCTACTGACGTTGGTCCGTGTTCATCCATAACAACAGGATTTGGAAATGTATAAATAGCATTAACGACCTGGAGTCATTACGAGGACGAATAACTTGTTGTTGAAATGAAAGCAGAATTCACTCAGCAATTTTGTCGTTAATCTTTATCACTATTAATACTATATTCTCTGGCAAATATTTTCAATCGATTAGTTCTAATCAGGTTCACTTCCGCACTGGGTTCGTAAGTCCGTGAATGTTGTATATGTAGTATAGATTTGATCAGTATGTTACACAAAATCGTTCACAATGGAGAATAGACGTGTCACACTCGAATTTTCGGGTAACAATGCTAACCGGCAGTCCAACTAAACGCATACGAACTGTGTACCTCTTACATTACACTGACAGTTATGTATAATTTGTAGGAGATATTCTATGCGTCATTTTAATACAAGAAGAGCTTCGGAGTTGAAAGATTGAACCCTTGTTACCTAGATTAACTCAAACAACTTTGAAAAACTTCCATCATCCAATGTAGATTGTATTTAAATACGAATTAGATCCTACTACGGCCACTTATGTTTTCTCATCAGAAAAAACGGTTTAAACATTCGGAAACGCGAATACGATAATCGAAAGATGAACAAAGAGACATTTGAAAAACTCACGGTGGCATAAGAAAACCGAACGGACGGAGAGTAGTAGAAGGCATAGATTTTCCTCAAGTAATTTCTACATTTCTCTTTTGGACTTTCGCTGTCAAAATGATGTAGTGGAAAAAATGTAAGCAAAATTATTATGAAGGCAGATTATAAAATTCTATTTCAAACTCATTTTATTGTGTTGATGTGAATTGTCGCAGATATTTTATTCTAAAAAGTACCCAATTTTGAAAACTGAACCTTGGTGAAACTAGAAAAATCGATGGGGATAACACGCCCTTGTTCAGCGAGTGTACTGCCAGCCGAACTACGAACACCTCAACTTCCCGAAGTTTCACATTGGAATTTAATCGCCGTATATCTTGAAGTAACATATAAATCCGACCAAAGGATTCAGAAGATGGACTGCTACGACAGGGCTCCTCAATGATATAATTTCTACGTTTACTGATGGCTATGGATGAATCCAGCTTAAACTGTCGGATAAAACTCCCGCCGTGGCAGTCTTGGTTCCAGATTGCTTAGTGGATTTTATTTGATTCAGTAAGACGAGTGGGTAACTGTATCCAACTGTACAACTCCTGGCTCCTGGCTGAGCTTTGTAGCTAAGCATGTACAGCGTATGCCACGTTGAGGTGTACAATTCCTGTCGATCAGTCGAGTCTTGCTGAAGCCCAGATTCCTCGCGATTGGACCGCGTTTAGTATACAACGTTTACTTGACAAAGCGGGTTTTTTAATTAGGACACATTACTGCACTTTGGGATTTTCCCTGTTTCGTTTTAAACCGAGTAAAAGTGGTGTCATCTGTCGGTAATAAAGTTTTGTGCTCCCATTTACAAGGAACGCCTGCTAGTGAAGCCAGAACCGTTTATGGCTGAAGGTATTGCTTATAAAAGGAGTTCCAACCTATCCAACGAATATGCGCTAGTGCAAAAAACTCAAACATAGCGCATAATTTTTTTTAATATACCCAAGGTGACACCAGTTGCCACTAACTATCTGTTTGATACTCAGGATGGTACGAAATACTCGAACCAGTTTCGGCGATTGGCTTCAGGTCTATTTTAAAGATGTGGAAATCGTTTTTACGGTTGATCATAGGCGTCAAAACTGTCGTTCTCAGAACGGAGAAAATGACTCGAGGGGATAGATAAGTGAGTGTGATTGGGTAAGTGGAGGCAACGTATTGGAAGTGACACAAATTAGGAACAGACTCAGTCGATGTGGAATAAGTCCGCTGATATGGTAGCTTGATGTCAAGTGCTCCTTCCTGAGTTTGACTGACGGCATCGGTATGTCTGTTTCTTCAGCAGTCAAATGAGTGTTCGCTTGGTGCCACAAGACAACGGTGAGGATCGTGTCCTTGTTGTGATAAGCGCTTGTTTTTTAGGGGTTCCGTGAAAAAGTTGCACTAAACGTTAGTATCTGTTACATCCATATTTGCTTGTTTCGTCTTAATACTCGACGGCTACATTACTGCACTAATGGCCGATGACAAAACTTGATTGCATAAGAATCTTGACACTAAATAAACTGCTGTAAAAACTGCGCTGAGCTGAGTTTTGAACGAAGTGTGTTTATTTTGACGTGTGGCAAAAATGATTTGCATGAGACCTAACACGGTTTAATGCAACTTGGGACTTAATTTATCAACGGTTGTATGGAACAGTACGTCCACCTGCTTAGTTATATTCTGTGATGAGAAATAGTACGCAAGAGAATTAATTCGACAAACTGATGTTACTAACTGAAGGTCTCATAAATCTCACCGTCAATATCAGATGAATACTGAAGAGTATGCTGAGACTTTTGATACATTCGTTGACACCATTTGTTTGTAAAAGTACTTAGTGCATGTTTGTTCAAAAGTAACTGACTTTAGTAACAGTCATTTAAATGATGAACAACTGTTTCCACTTCGTTGGTTTTCATCAGCACCGAATACTGCATGGTATCAACTCGTCCATGTGTTAGCAATTGTCAGAATGTTTATCCAAATATTCACGCATTGGACTATACGGTCACATTTACAAATAACTAACCGATTGTAGCTTGTAAGAAAACGGAATGTAACAATTGAGGGAGGTAGTTCACATAACTTGCACAATCGTGGTTTACTTGATGACTGTCTAAACAGTCATTCTGACACTTGCTGAAATGTCTTGGTCTAGCACGGTTCCGGTGTGACTTAACTAGTTGCAAACAAATATTCATCATTTGGCTGATGATTATTAGAACTAACTGGTTGCAAAATTTCCTTCAAATCATATTATGGTAGTGTTGGAAAGCTATCCGATTGGAGACTAACTATAATTTACCAGTAGATCTGTTCTTTTAGAAAAAAAAGAGTATTAACACCTGTGAACAACTTTCGTCAACTTAAAAATGTGATGCTGAGCTGAAATGACCGTTCGAGGAATGATGGTTCAGTGCATGTAGGGTACTGATCGAGCATTTGAATTTCCGTCCATCTTTTAAAACTAGATCGAATACTGATTGTTTAGACCTCGAAGAGTTACAAAACAGTCGTAAGTTCGTTTCTATTATCCATTACAATATCGCTATCAATGAAAAGCATTTTTGGACGACAAACTTCGTGAAAATATTGGAAGCCTCGAAAGTATCTGAAAGCTTATAACCAGGCGATCATAGACGAGGTCCCTGCACATTTAGGCAACCGCTAAAATGGCTGTACTCAGACCACGTGATACAGTGATTACGGAATAAAACTTGCTACTCTGGTCGGTTGCATCAGACAGACAACGGTTGTGAAGAGTAGTTTTAGTTCCACTTCCAGCTAAATATTAGATATTCAAGTGTTAGTATATTAACGTATTAGGCATTCAAGTAAATGCTCCTGATTCCATCTCGTGCCAGTTATTTTGTCGATGCAACAAGACCTATACACGGATGGATGTGCAGGTGACTACGATAAATAGAACGCTTTACTTGATTGTAATCTGACTTGAAAATGTCTTGGCTATTGGTCACAACTCCCTACACTGACCTGCATACCAGCTGAATGTTCACGCGCTCAAAGTAAACGAACTAGTTTATCGGTGTGATACTTGCTCACTTCCTGACACCGAACGACTACGTGACCTTTGTTGAATATCATTTGTTCAATCAGTCAACGTCTAACTCACCCGAACAAACTTTTGTCGAGTTAGGCATGCTGGCCATCAAACACAAAATGTTGACGTTTGTTAGAAATGTGGAAGACATTCTACTGAGTCTTGAAGCTAAAGTGGAGAGTAAATGTGTGCACACTAACAGGACGGTAGATCCGCGTATCAAATTTTCTTTGGTAAATTGAGATCTGTGAGTTCGGCTTTGTGTATCAAGATGCGAATGAGTTTTGCTGCGATGAGTTATCTGATCCACATAATCTGTAATTACTTCTAATCCGGATTGACTGAGTGTTTTAGTAGTATAATGCCTTGACAAACAAATTAAGCCTTACATGGAAGTTTAGATCATTTTAGGTCAAAAATACTGCTGTTTTTGGAGTCAGTTCATACTGAAGATTACATTTTTGTCAAACTATGTAGAAGGCTCGGAAAGTGGTGTTCAATCAAAGGTAAAATGATAGATATGACCCACCCAATCCTACAGGGGTAGCCTAGTCAACCAACGCAGCAAAATGAGTGCATGTGTATAAAAAAGATAACTAGTCGAAGACAGAAGTTGTGATCGCTCACATGTCAGGTCGATAACTATTGAACCTGACGGTTGGTTTGATTCACCAGTGTACATTGGGCATTTTTAATCTTTCCGATGTAAGCTCCGTGACCACCGTTGCCTAACAGTGTATTTCAAAATACTAACACTCCACACGCTGCCATCATTTATTTACTAAACACGAAGAGGCTTGCAGAATACAATAAAAGAACCAACATTGCTAACAAAACATATGAGTATGCTGTCGCACCCCCATAGACTTTCCAGTCGGCCCCTTTCGAAAAGAAGCACTAGACTCGAGTTTCGCTCTCGTTAGAGCTCGTCAGTAGTGCATATCATCGCCACTACCGGGACTAGAACTCCGACCACGCTTTCATGACACAACTGTGTTTACCACTGTGCCATTGACCCCACGTTAGGCACGACCGAATTATCATATGTGAACGCTTCTTTTCGAAAGGGGCCGACTGGAAAGTCTATGAGGATGCGACAGCTGCGATCGATTGTGGGTGATGTTCAACTTGAAATTAACCAAATTCCCGACTACTCATTAGTAATATGAGTATGCGTAAATTGTTTGGTTTCAGTGGATGTTGTCTGATTAACACAATCAGTGAATGAAAGCAAACTACGGTTGATGTCGTTTAATAATATAATAACCAAAATGGTTAAGTTGACGTAATGACCATTTAGTTGAATGGTAATTATTTAAAAGATTAATTGAAATTTGTTTGGGATCGATTGAATATTGATAACTTTAGAACAACGTGTGACTAAGCGATAATTTGTTTCACTGGTGACATTCCATTTTTGATACAGAGACTTCTTTTTATCAGATGAACTAGTTGTAAATTTGGTGATTTTTAAAGCAGGCTAGACGTAAACAGTTTGACGAATCAGATGGTAGTAAGTCATGGGTTTAGTATACAACAATGTAAAACGATGGAAACAAATCTGAAAGTACTTTTTTGAGGATGGCAGCATTTAAATATGAATTTGAATGGTATGAAGGTGCACACACAGGAATAAGTAAATATGCTTAATCGTCCAGCCATTTAAATGATCTGATAGAACGTAGTTAAAAAACGTGTGCATCACACTCTGCTTCGATCCAGTCAGCCACGCATTTAGGAAATTTAGGTTCTACTCTGCGATCGATATCTGCTGACGTATTTATCAATAAGACAAAGGCAATGAACACAATTTATTTATAATTAAACTTGTAGGTACATGATATCAACTGACCAGCACAAATACACAAGTGAGTTAACTTACGCTTCTGTCGTCAAATCATCGTCGATTAAAAGTTTACTGTTCTGAGAAGCAAGAAGTTCAACAAAGATGCAAATTTGAGGTTAGAATCGTGTAGGAGTAACAGATTAAAAGTTACGGATTAAAATTCATCCCTAAATTTGAGTATCATTCAACCTCGCCAAATATATATAAGTTATTTTGTAAGACATACCAGAAAGCTTTCAAAACATTTAATGAACCTTATCAGACGATCCTCTTTTGACACCTTTCAAGTCGTTTTTTGCTATTCCCTGTCATGTTTGTGTGGTCACTTTATGAATTATGAAAACTCAATAAGGACTCTGTGTTTGTATAAACAAAAAACGCTGATAATTAGAAGTTGAAATTAAATTGTGTGTATAACAGCAAGGAAGCACATTTGGACGGCATTGTAAACCCGGAGGCAAACGGCGGGCCAAAAACAGTGCTATTTAATGAAAATTGTAAGTAAATTTCGTCCAGCCAACCTTATTTGCTCGGACAGTTTGCTTCAAAGGGCAAGTAATAAATGGTTATTGACCTCAATCGTACACTGAAGCCCGAGTTGTGTTCTGAGTGTAAACTACTTTGTTTCCGGTAAAACATGTTTATGATACGTTGTACCATGTTACACATGTTCTGCCTATTCTTTATACTACACTATATGCCTGTATTATGTTGTATATGAGTTGATCATTCCAGGTAAGTATAAAATGAACAACAAACGATTCATCAGGATAAAAAATGTCAAAGACTCGGTACATGTCACAGCGTCTGTTGTAAGGCAGTTGGTACGCCATAGGTTTGCTGTTGAAGACATGTTTATCATTCACCTAGTGAATGTCTATATCTGCAGCTCCGGTTGGGCAACATACATTTATCACGACAACTGTCTAATTGTATGACAGACCGTGTCATATCTACGAATTCAGTCGCTGACATTGACTAAACAGAAGAGAACAGTCGGATCACTGGTTGATAGAAGTGAACCTCAAAACATTTCAGAAGTAATCTTGGCACTGCCTTGCCACAGCAGTGGCAAGGATATGCACTACTGATGAGCTCTAACAAGAGCGAAACTCGAGTCAAGTGCTTCTTTTCGAAAGGGGTCGACTGGAATGTCTATCGGAATGCGACAGCTGCAATCAGTTGGGGATGATGTTCAATCTATAGGAATACCATAATTTTCTACTACTCATCAGACCCAATCTTGTTGAGACTCAGTGGATTCAGTGCTAAAAGGCAGACGACGACTGCTGAACAGTCGTCAGCTCTTTGGTATCAAACCAATGAAAATTCGTCATTTTATGAAGTCATCATTTTGTGAATTCATCTTGTGAAGTCTACAACACGTAGTAAATCGTTTTGTTTTAAACGGAAGTTATTTAGAGGGGTATTTGGTTATTTTGGTGACCATGCAACCGTCGTCCTATTTCGTTGATGCCTGGTTTTGTTTCCAGGTGATACGCCTTGTGCAAGAGATTTTGCAGCACAGGTTAAAATTGCACCAATCACGCATGAACTGTTGAAACTATATGCTCTTCTTTAGAATGAACTCTAGTTTGATATCACTAACATACTAACTAGTAAGTAATATTGATAATGCCATTGTTCGAATGAATGCATGCTAAACATTCGTTCGTCTGTGTGGGTAAGATAAATGCTTTGAGATTTTGGTTACATAATGCTAATCCAATGCAAATGAGCCCCATATTTACATTAAAAATAGCTCGCTTCGATTGGTGTATTGTACTCTGTTCTGGCCTGCTATGAGTACTGTAGAATTCGACTCTCGGAATTCGTATTTGTTTTATTGGCAAATTCTGACACTTGGTCTTAATCGGAATCAAAACGACGGGTGACGTGACTGAGATATTTAATTCAGCTCACGGGGGATAGACTCGTATATGAGGTGACCAGTTAAGACAGCCACTAGTGGTCGTAACAACGTGGGGCATACCCTAGTGGGGTTGCTTGTTAAATCAGTCGTTCAGATTTAATTTGTCTCCTCATTGCGTTATCAAAACTTTGGCCAATATTTGTAATGTCAAAGTAACTTTAAACGTAGAAATAATGCTGAAAATCAGAGTACAACTTTGTGTATTAGATTTACATAATGACGATCGTTTTGTTTAACCAAATGTTTACAACCAGCGAGGATAAAATTTTATGGGGTTTATCGCGACATATGTTGAGTATTGTGACACTTGAAATACATTTAGCTACTATTTATACAAGTTTTCAATAAAACTAGACGGTTCACAAAAATCTACAGAAGTCTCACCAATTCACTTTCAGAGCAAGGTACATTTTTATGTGCGATCATACTTGCATCAGCAAAATAGTGGTCGTAATGAAGATGACAATTATAAAGTTATTCTAAACCTTGTCATATTGTATTACACTTAGTTTTATGTTATTTTCTTCTTCGTCTTGGAGCACTGAGTTACGTTCTTGTCATAACCACTTAAGTTAGGCAGGATAGAAACAAGTTCTGTCCACATACAATATGCGCTATATTGCAAAATAATTGTACGTGGTTGTCAGCAGACCACCAAAAATTAATACAGAAAGTTGTTACTGTATATGAGGTCAGTTACAACGGATTATGTGAAGGTCTCATTTATGTAATGTTGTCATTTTCAACAACTGGTCAACTAAGTTGTTTTGTGTAAGTGACCTAACATACCTTAGCCATTCGAGACAGTGGACCAGATTTGGTATCTTTTCCGTTTTTCTCAATCGGTTGTTTCGTTGCCTCTAGGTTGAATTTTATTGTGAATGGAACAAGCGGAGGCATCACAATTCCGGTGATCAAACTGATGAAAAACTGTGCACACCGACAGAATGAAACAAAAGTATGGTTCTCTGTAGATAGTCAGAATGCGTAAACAAGCGTACATTCAATGAGACATATCGATCACAACTTAATTACAAAATGCTTACATTGAGGACACTAACCATCATGTCAACTGAAGATATACAATTTTGATCACATGATATTTAGATCTTTGCGGAAAAAGATGTAAGAAAGGCAACAAGAAATTCCTGGGTTTCGTATATAATGTTACATAGAGAATGAAATAGAAAAAACATTAGTGCTAATTTGATATTTTTCGAAACAGTATTGTGTTGGTATTGAAACAACATAATGGCTTGTATTACGACAACAATATTACCTTGTTTAGATGTTGTACATGCAACTGTCTTCGGCACATTTATGTATCTGACGCATTGAAATGAAAAACTAGTTTGTTTGCTCCTAAATCAATCGAGAATGGACAAATTAATTCTAAATTATTTCAAACTAAATTTGTGGGTACTTATCACTGTTTTAACTGAAAATAACCAATTAGTATTTTGATTATTGAGCAAACTTCATTGGACTCTGTGGAAAAACTGACTTACTGTAAACCGCCTGGCATGTTGATCGATGGCGCCGCACCAGGTACGTTCCAAAAATTGTTCCGAACACCGATGAGAAATGAAGCTCATCGAATTTCCATCAGATGCCAGCATAATACAGGATATTTGACCGAACAGAGACCGTTCACGTATGAGAAGTTCGCTCGTGTTCGCTGGGTCTTGGCTATAACACTCGGTTAAGAGCCCGTGTGCTTTATCTTCGTAAGAGCTGCAACGGTACACATTTCAGAAGATTGTTTTCAACTTTGAAGAGGGCTTTATGGTACGACTTATTAATTATAGTTTGAAAAATAATCATTAAGAGACGATTAATGAAGTCAATTCAGAAAATGTCGCTAATTTCAGAATAACTGACTGTTGTCAAATACTTGAGTTGGATTCAAATAATAGCATGTTATAAGTAATAGAAACAATTTGAACAGATAAACTGACGAATAAAGCCCTTAAGACCGTAGTAGCTGGTTTAATAACCTGTCCACAGTAAACACATCAAACAACAAGACTGACTTAGAGAATTCAATTAACTCCTCTCGATTGACAAGGGAATCCGCGAATCGGGCAAATCGTCGAAGTAGACAAGCTGCCATGAGTGCAGCTCCCAACGGTTCCTGAGTTTGTGTCCAAAAGAATGCAGCAGTATCATTGCGTTCCGTCAACAAAGCCCATATAAATAGGTGAGTGGCCGGGCAGTTTGGCATTTTTTCTCGTTTTTCTGTAGATTGAATTTGGAGAAAATATGGATACCACCAACGATGACAAGTAATTATTCCAGAACGTGAGGGATCTAACTTTTACTGCAGGCCATAGACCACCTCACTGATACAAAACCGTTTTCTCAGATTTTGATTTAATGTTCGAAATCATGCACTAAAGTTAAAAAACGACGTGTGGTAACCCTTAGCTTATTCTTAAACGCTATGAAGCGTTAAAACTGCAAACTAAAACTGAATACAACACGTAACCGAATTCTAAGACCTATCTACTTCAAAGCAAACAGTGTCTACTCTAAGGTAACAAAGACACGCATGCTGTGTTAAGCTTAGTTGTCAAATGTGGTACGGTCTTCCGAGAGATACAGCAACCCACTTCATTGACCAAAGTGAGCTGTTCAAAATCCGCTTGCGCTTGTAAGGCGTCCTGATGTTAGTTAATAAAATAAAGATTATCGTACAAGTGCATGTGGAGAAGTAAAAAAGCCTGACCGGAGGTTTTCTTTTATGGAACACATTAAGTTATTCACCGTACATTCATGACCTGAACGTATGACCATTCGATGCCTCGTCACTTCTGTCATAGGATAACAAAGAGTTCCGTGGAATGTCATTTGAACCTGATGAGAAATTTCGGTTAAGTGAGATAGCTATCATGAAGGAAATCAATTTTGTGAAGGATCGTTCAGTTAATTAGTGACCGCGAATTTTTGTTGTGTATGGGGCTAAGAAAGTTTTCAGATTATCAAGTCGGCGACATTATAGCAGCATCCTCTTTGAAGTGTCTGCCAGAAACAGCCAATTTAAAACCTAAGATGAATCAGTGGCAGTCAACATTCGCAGAGAGATGCGAGAATAACACAATCGTGTGGAGAGAGACGGCATGCGGTAGACTAGGGGGTAACCGTCAATTTGTCCTTGCAGACAATTAGATCAGAAACCTGTAGCGGTCTTCGACATTCTTTGGTCAATTAGAAGAAGATTTTTGGGGGCGGAGGTTGATTTATGTCAAGTTATTAATTTAACGACGTTTGTTAACCTTCAAGTCGTTGGTTTGTTAACGTTGTTGTGATTGTTTAGGCTCAAATGCTGATGAGTTCCAAAGTTTTTATTCATCCTCAATACTTCCATCTTGTTTTGATTTTTATTTCTCGTATCACACCCTAAAACGTGGAATTACTGTGTCTCTATCGATCGGGGCAATGACTGCTTGAATAGCTAACTAACACCCTTTGGTGCTACAAAACTACACTAACGTCTAATATTTATATAGTTTCTCAAAAACTAACATTTTCACTGCGACTTCTGCCCGTCAGAAACCTATTTACTTTTGGTTGTAACGGACCTCTTTATTTATCGATTACTCATGGCTTATGAGCCTCCAGAATCGTCCTAGTTACTTGTGGATATAATGGGTAGTTTTCAAACAGCTGTTTTCGGTCAT
>JTDE01021038.1:27042-43686 GCA_014338405.1 Paragonimus skrjabini miyazakii
CCCCTTTCGAAAAGAAGCACTAGACCTGAGTTTCGCTCTCATTAGAGCTCGTCAGTAGTGCATATCATCGTCACTGCCGGAACTTGAACCACGACCACGCTGTTCATGAGGCAACCGTGTTTACCACTACGCCATTGACCTCACATTAGGCACGACCAAATTATCATATGTGAACAGTCAACCACTTCCGCTTGTGCCAATCAGGCGCGGCAAAAATAATTATGTGGTTCAATAAAGATGTGATTATGTATATGTTGCTTGAGTAGGCTTTTAAAGAATAGGGAATCATTGTTAAAAATACCTAATGAACCTGTGTACATTAAACTTCACAAAACTTCTGCCGTTTTAGTTTTCCTGGTGTGTGAGTGCAAAATCGTCTCCATTCTTACGCCTTGTATTCAAGCCTGTTTCCATTCCTTCTGTCTGAGTAAGCAGAAGAGATTCCGTTAGCCCCCTAAAAAAGTCCCGTTTAAGTTGTGCAAGCATTTGTGGTCATTGTAAATAGTTTTTATTTGGTCGAAAACATCCAGTGTGAAGAAGAAAAAGCTACGTATCAAGAAGATCCCTGGCAAAAGCTTGAAAAAATAAAATAGACTAAAACCATCAGTTAATTGAGTTGACTTCTTTTTGAAACAGGTAAAAACAGTTTATACAGTTAGAAAACAACTGCTAATCGAAATAATCGTAGTGGGTCCGTTTGAAAATCAATATGTGCACTGTTTTCTAATGTGTTTTACGTTAGTGGCATTACACAAATATCCATGGTAAGCCTTCTTTAAAATATCTCAGTCATAATTTTATTCGATGAAGTACTTAATCGGATGGTTAGACTGGATACTCTGAAGGAACTATCCAACTTTATATTTTATAAAAACCACATGCGCATCTTAAAGTACATTGCCAATTTTGCCCTCCTTTGCTGATATGCATATGACAAGATTAACCTTAAGCTTCATTCATGGTCAGAAATTTGGAGAAAATCCTTGTAGACCTACATTTTACTCAGTGAAGTAGGAGCGCTGGTTGTACGTACAAAAGTTTCACTGTTGTTTACCGCTTGGATTAATTACAAAGGACACATTTCGAATGCAGTTTTAACGATCTCTGAGAAACCTTTGGGAAGAGGTACGGAATACGGGGACCACCCGAAATACAACTAGACGTTTACTCATTTTAATGAACTTCTACCTCGTGACATAAATATATGCGGTTGGCCTATTCTATGTGTATCAATTTCAATATTTTGGTAGATCAGTATATACGGTCAACAAGCTATTGGGAACTTGCACACTTGTTACAGTTTCAGTGTTGGCTAGCCTCAACAACATCACCAACATTTCCGGGTTTTTATCAAAACCCATGAGGTTTTAATAAATTCCTAAAGAGTTCCCTTATTATCACTGCTGAAGTGAATGTCATTTACCACCCCAAATCACCCCATATGTACACACAAATGTTTGTTAGAGGTTTCAGATGAAACTTGTATTTTGCCAACACATCCCTTAATCATTCTTGTGTATGCAAGTCCTAGATAACAGCCTGAATATATAAATGTAAGGAACGTGAAGTTGTACCAACTGGTTACCACCCACATAACTGGTGCCATCTATCCACAGTGTAAGCAACACAAACGAGAAAAAATATGATAATCGAATATAGATGCAAATAGGTTATGAAGGCAAGTTGGGAACATAGGTAGAAACAATATAAAAAACGCGAAGGGTGGGGTGGAACAATAAGAATAAGGGGTAGTTTAGAAGCTTCCTCACAACATCGGAAGATGATAGAATGCAACTCAGGTGAAAAACGAGCAGATTAAAATTTCCTACTTCTTACTAAATGCAGGACTTTCTCGGGAGGCAAATTTCATGGTTTGATAATCTTTTGTGGAGACCGAGTCTCTGCCCTGAAGTGACCGAATCTATACATATCGTTTGGGGACAGTACCAACTGAAGATGGCACAACAATTGTGTTACAACTTGATGCGAAACGTGTTCAACTTTTTCACTATTTATCCTATTTGTTACTGTTATACCACACTAAAGTCTCGTGCATCACAACGCATAACTATTAAAATCTTGGCAACGCTGTACAGAACTAAGCAAATATCCGTACGCACCAATCTCCTTCAATTAGAGCCAACTTCTTGCTAGACATCCAGGGTTAATTATTATACAGACCCGTATATGTGATTATACACAGGCTTTGTATAGTTTAATCAACACGTCCGCTACCTCATGCGTTATGCATGACAATTTGCGTCTTTGTAAGGCAGCTGTTTGATGGTGGAAGCTTCACTTCAAAGAACCAACTGGAATAACAACTACATAGGTATGACTGTTTCCTACAGGTAACCTACACCCCATGAGTTTTGTACTGTTTGTGGAGTTTTCCAGTCCTGTCCGATGAGCTACACTGCTTTCTCGGTGGATAAGGAAAAACGAGAATTCAGTGCAAATGGCTAAGTTATCTAAGGCATATATAATGATATAGCGGAAAGATCAGCTCCGTCGTAACTAACATTCATCGGAAAATCTCAGATTGTCTGTATCTAACAAAGCCGGAGGATCGTTTCTGTCTAACGAAAGGGGTAGGCGACTCATTACGGATGTTCACACCTTAGTGTTCAGAACTTTCACGCAGTTGATAAACCACACTACTTCATTTTTATACGGTAATGCGTTCGTACTACTTTATTTGAACTGTTCCGATTAACTTACATAAACTTGTTACATCAAATGCATTTGCTTATTCAAAAATTTGACAATACCAAGAGGATCTTTCACCCGACTTTTAGCTCTACAATTTTACGCACATCATGACGATCCCGATCTCCATTTGGTAATCTGTGCACAACAACATAAGTATATACTTCTTAGACATTAGTAATTTGGTACACTCTATTGGTCTACGATTATTTTCCGTGAGTTCGCCTCATTGAATATCGTGACATTCTAATCTACTCAACTTTCCTGAGTAGCCTTTATTTTCGTCATTTAATCGGTCAGAGTCTAGTTATGTGTGTCTCCATTTTGCCTAAACCTGTCAATAACGCGCGTCTGTTTTGCTCATATATTAGGTTATAATTTCTCAACAAAACGCTACTTTCTTATCACAAACGTCCACATTCCTTGTTCACTTTCGTTTATGGTTTTAACGAAAATCCACCTTATCTCTTGAGTTTATTCCAGTTTACATGACCTCCACAATAGTAGGCTAATGTTGTGCTCGACTGATGATGCAACATTCTCCAATGTAGTTTCGGCTGATGTTTTTTGGAGATAGTCCATATCATAAGTGTCAAATACTTACAACACGACGCGTGGTAAGTACATACATTTCGTATCAATTCATCAGCACCAATTGTTACCGTAAGTCGCCGGAAAGATGGCTCGTTCGAAAGTGTTGTTTATTAAAAATCTACATAGTCCAGTCAATACCTGCATTTTAGTGTTTCACCCCTGTCTAAGATAAATGCGCACTAATGAATACCATATTCATACCAACAGAACGAATCTAGACAGTTTTGCGGAGAAAGTGGACCTGAGCTTACGCACATTACAATCTAATGTTTACTCTAGAAATTTCACTGGTAAGCATAAAAGACCTACACCGTCAGAGGGACGGGTAGTAAACGCATAGAAAGTGTATATGTTGAGCTGCCTTTTAAGGGTGTTTACAAGTTACGGTAAACAACATGAAGGTCGATTAATTCGAATAAATGAACATACGACGCATCTGAACCCAGTGTACTCGCTCGAACCCAGAAACGGCTCAGGCCTTCAATCGCACGAGGTCAGCCAGTTAGTGCGACCTCACACTGTCTACCAATTTATACTCAGTTGGAGTGAAAGTTATTTAGGCATAACCGAGAGAACCTTGATTTCCGAAGTAAAGGAACATATACCTAAGTAGTTAAAGAATTCATTGTTATCGAATCACGGCAATGTTGATGAAACATGAAAACAATCAGTGTCCGTAGTTTCTAGACACGTTGTATACTCAGCTTGTGTATTCAGAATCTAAGTCACTGAAATCCAAGATTCTTGCGTTCTGTTGGGACAGTCGAAATCAGTCCACTGAAGTCAGTCTCGTGTGTTCAGAAGAAGTTGTTTTATGAACCTGGATCTGCCCTGGATTTAGCAACCTTTCGCAACCAACTGACTGACCACCCAACTCACCACAATCGTTTTACGCGAAAAACCACCCATATTATCGTTAAGTTGATACTAATGAGTCATTACAAAATGCGTGTATCTACTAACTGTTTTATTCGAACTACTATAGACTACTTCAAACCATTACATATGTTTTATGCGAAATCTATTCGTATGTAAATAAAAGACTCGGTATATATTTTACTTTTTGCTACACTCTTCATGAAAAACATTAGCGATTTACTAACAAAGCGTAGTAATCTCAGTTGCTATTGCCTTGCTCCGTTGAAACGTACTCTTCACATATCACCAAATTTTATGCACAGGTGCTGACTACACTTTTTTTCCGACAGCCAGACCAACTATAATTTTAGGAGACGCATCTCCTTACGAATCAGCCAAGACAAATCACGTCATATCGATTGATCGATCCGGCTTCGAATTAATTGATATGTTCCAATTCACTCAGTTAATCAGAATGCAGACGCGCGATCGAAAGCCTGTGCATTATGTGAACTGTTTTCACGAGTGCACTTTCTAATGCCCCTCTGTAACATGATTCGTACTCCTTTGAACCTATAAATTTAGAGCCTCTGTGGCCTAGTGAAACTCGCTTTGTCCTTCCAATAAACGTTGTTGCCGCACCTATTCTTTTTCTCGGTTCTGGGTCAGCGATTGAGCGCGTTACATCATATACAAAAAATTATACAGCGCCTACTCAGAAGGTATCCTCCAGCCGGGATTTATTGCAGGTTTTTCACGGGAACAAAGAAGTGTGAGTTTCAGTCTTATAGCAACAAAAGAACGACATGTTACTTCCAGCAGGTATTTCCGTAATACTTACCATATTTTCTCACGCACAACACAATTCATTCCAAACAGAGTACAAGGTGTGATAAAGTACATGTTTGTTGTCACCACATTCTTCAGCTTGGCCCGTTCTCATGTTTTGCTACATTCAATCGCCACTCTCATACATTCAGTCGTAGCTGTTTGTCCAACCCCTTAATTCATGCCTGATTAAAACCAAGATCCGATTTCGAAGTTTAAACCTAGTGCTCGTATTTTTGAAAATCCATGTTGCAAGCCAATAATTTTAATCTGGAAAAGCTAAGTATGACTAATTTATAAATATCTCCTAAGCCGGTAACACCTCTTACAAGTTACACCCTTAATAGAAAAAATGTTACATTTTCTGATGTTTTTTTTTTGAGAAGGAAGCATGTCTAAATACACACTCTAGTTTAGCATAGACGACAGATGAAGAACAGCGTTTCAAACAGCGCCACTTACTTTGCAGGAGACAATCGAAAAATTTCAGAATCTCTGGAGCCTTCCGTCACGGCTCGCTTATGCAGATTGCGTTGACCGACTTCTGTGTCTTCCAAACATACAATGAGTATATCAGCCAAACCTCCACTGTTCTATTTCGAAAACAAAACATTAAAATAAAACAATATAATAGCGATTGAATTTAGCAACCAATGAAGCCTAATGCTGTGTCATTTCTTGAAAAAATTCATAATATGTCAAAGCCAGTTAGAAACACCAGATATACCATGCAAACTGATTTTGATCCACTTCGGATTCGGTGGTCTCCACATTTCACTAGAACTAAATGGAAACTTGTTGCGTTGAGGCATTTGATCAGTAGTCTGCGTATATGTTGTAACTTTTGACGAAAAAAGTCATGGTTTTTGAATTATTTTTTACCTAAAGTTTTCAAGTGTATGTCAGTATGAAACAAAAATTTCGTTCAGTTAAAAGCGCATTATATTGACATATTAACTGAAATCCGCGGTTAAATGGCATTAATAGACGAATCACTGGTAAGTGCTTCGTGACGACCATAGTGGTAGGAGTAATGATCAGTTTGGGTCTTTTCTCAAATGTTAAGCTTTCCTTCAATCTTACTGTTATGATTCAATAGAAAAGACAGGTGTGAGTCCTTTCAAATGGAGCATAATTAATAATGATAGGCTAATCAAGTGTACGCATTACGAGTGCAGTTAATTTCCATGCAGTTACATTCTGTGCAGTGAGATGCTCATAGTTTTTAGTACCCAAATATTCCAAAATTACAACAACCCAAGAATTCACGTCCAGAGAGGACGTTCATGATTACCTTGTGCTGGCAATGCCCGTGAGTATCTCTTAGAAAAAACATTATTTTTCTGCAAATTTTTAGTGTTGATAACAGTTCTACGTTGCTTCAACAGACTCATAGTTGATGTGTGTCTGACTACATATTACGCAAAAATAACTAAGTTACAGTAAGAGCAGAACAGTATGTTATTAGGCAAACATAGAAACATGTCAATTTGACAGTACGTCTATAATTAATCACTGCGCATCAATAATGTGAACTGTTTGCCTAGAAAAGCCAGTTTGAAAACGATGCTCGTGGCGTTCAAATGCGGTTCTGAAATGCACTGTTTGAATATATTTTCTCACAGCTTCGTAACACTATTAGCGTTCATAACATTCCATGTGCAGAGTTTACACTAGAGTTATTAAATTTGCTTGGAAAGTAACATATTCGCAAATATTACCGAGAGAAACGTCACTGAGATATAACTTAGTCATCGGTCGTTCAGACTTTGTGAACTGTGAAAGCACCGCCTATTTCCGTTAACGTAGGAAAAACGTTTGGTATACTTTGTCAGCATTCATATATATCTTCTGTCTCTGATTGATAATAGTAAACCTGATGGCTTGGAGTTTACAGAATTATCAACGTAGCCAGTGTAAATAACATTAGTAAAATATATAGCCAACCTATTCATTCACTTTGTACAGGTATTTCACTTTGGGTATCTTGGGTTTCCAAGCTCAAGGAGCACCTTCATTAATAATAAACAGTAGGTTAGTACAATGGGGATGCAGTTCTATCCACGTCAGATTTTGGCTGGGCCGACTAACAAAACATCTGCTGAAACTATACTGAACAAAAGAGACAGCCGGTCTTCTGCTTGATTTAACACACTCCACTTTTTTGTATATTAACAACAAACTCTGGCCGGTATATTGACAGTTCTGCTTTAAGGTTCTCAGAAAAGGGTTGAATTAATTTGTCACCTTCCATAGATTTTTTGCTGTAGATTGTTTGGTCGACCTTTTAACAACTGACGACATTATTTCGCCGAACGACTACATTCTTGACGGTCGCCCGCCATTGATCTAAAATGAAATGCTGTTAATCCAGTTGGGATATCACAAAAAGCAATGTTGTGATGTTATTATTGTTTCTTCGAGTGAAACAGTAATTCATTTCAGACCGTTAATTGTCACGAAGTTAGGGAACAAAATATTTTGTTCTCATGTGCTTACTTTATCTCATCTTTCTGGTTCACCAACTTTGTGTGGACTATTGATGTGTTATTATAACAACGGTCAACAGTTTTGATTGGTCTCAATATACCAGAATTCTCAAAAATAAATTTGTCCACAAGAAGGTAGATAGAGTCCAAGTCGATATTTTTCAAAGGTTTCCAATTGTATTCATTGTATGGTGTTATTTCATAGATCCACATTCAGTTTAGCGAGCCAAAAATAGCGTAGACTTGAATTCAAAACCAACAGCTTTAGAAGCGTGTTGACCAGTTTGACATTCACAACAACAGTGTTGTTAATTCAAATGAATTCACTGAACTTTATCTTGTATTTATCTTGCTTTACTGAATAAATAAAAGTCATTGTAAGTTTGAGTAGCCAATAAAGTATGGTGGAATGAATAACATATGGTTATTGGTGGAAATACGCTGGAAGTATGTGACCGAGCTCTTGGTTGTTGTCGCTTATCAGGTAGGTATACCCAGTGAATTTCAATCATATATCCTACTACAGGAAAGGTCTAAGCTGCACAGTACTACTTAGTGTTCTTTACATCAGTAATGCGCATAGGACCCCAATGAGGCGGACATAGACGGCTTATTCAGAAAAACCGTAGGAGATATGTTTGTAAGGGTTCGGATTATCAGTGCTGCCTTGCACAGCCTGAACAGTATACCCGACGTAGAATTTTGCAATTCGATTCTTGATATGCTATGCCTTCCCGATCAGCATTTTGTAAACTCTTTACACACACGTGCACGTAATGAAAGCATACGAAAACGGAAGAAAACTGAGAACGTGCCAGCTATGCACGTAAATGGGTAGTGATCGACAGGTCTTCAATGTTGCACCACGCCGAGCTAAAGTGACAGCTGAAGTGTCAACACGGACTGTATCTAAACACGTAAAGATGGGCTGATATGTTTGATCGACAACGCCATAACAGACTGTGGGTTAAACTCAATACACAAGGTATATAGAAAATACCCATTTGAAAACCAAACGTCACCCACGGACTTTACTACTCTATAAGCGATGCCTTCGCCACTTCAAACAGATCCCATGTCATTTCCCCTCGTCTAGGTGTCAATTTTTAATTACTCGACGTCATCTCAAAACCTTCCTGTCATTTAGTAACGTGAGAGATCATACAACTGACGTGCACACAATTAGGTAGGTAGACACAACAATTGGTTGTCTCGTTAGAAGTGGAGTGTTAGGCATACACTGGTTGTGAAAATTAAATAATACTAGATTATTGTACTAGATTGTTAGGTTGACTGTAACAGGAACAAGATGTGATGTTTAATACACTTTGGTTGCTGACTTTCTGTACAGTTGCCGAGCGCGCAGTGCGTTTCCTGAGAATGTGTATGAGGTAAAGCTATAGGGAGGACAAGGTGAGAAAAAGCAGCATTATTTACAACTGTTGATTAGTCCGTTTCTTACGGAGATATGTGTTAGCTGATGCTAATAGATTGAAACAGATGAATGGATCGTACCACGTGATAAACATGATTAGGTAGTTCGCTGTAAGCCACCGGTCAACCGGTCAACCACTTCATATGTCTACAATTCTCTAGATCTATCGTTTTGCGAAAACAGTGTCACCAGGTCTAACTGTCTTCATAGTAATGCGGTTGAACGTGGTTTGCCTTTTGTCAGCCGTACTGTTCCGTTAGTACTGGAGCCAACAGATCTACTACTCAATCATCATGGGATGGTTCGCCTAGTTAGGTGCCCGAGTGGGCATGCAGTGAGTCAGCACCGACGGGAATCCTGTTTACTTTCAGTCGCCACGGTAGTCATTCTGTTACCTCCAGAATGCCCGGCGAAGAAAGGGTTCGCGGAGATGTGATGATGGAAGGCTTTGTTAAGCTTAGCATATCAAAAAAGCATCGACAGACAAAAGTTTTGGCACCCGGAAAGAGTGATTTTGTATGCCCGAGTGGTTTGTATTCCGTGTGGACACACCTATGAAATCAGCGCTCACATTACGCTGTCTGTGTACTACGTGCACAGACGGCGTAGTGCTAGTCCGTGCTCCGGCCACCACGGGAATTCAGAGCATTTATGTCTTAATCCGTTGTGTGCATGCCTTTTCACTTCAAACAAACCAACCGATCGTTGTGTCTACCATGTGAACTCATCCACCAGTTAATGATAAGCAGTAGGCTGAGTGATGTTCTTTGGAACGTCTTAGACTAATAACGAGTGAACGGAAACAGACCCCAAAAAAGCAGAAGTGATAGTGGTCCTTTGGAAGTGAGAATGGTATAGCTGTTCTCTGCTTAGTTATTTCAATATTGTGCGTCGCAAGAAGTATACACCAGCACCGAAACCACAGTGTAGGTTAGCTTTGTTTATCTGAGCATAGAGGATGTAGCGGCATCAGTTCATCAATTATTACCAAGTTGTGCATAACATTCAAGTGCTTACCTTCAAAAGTATTATTGGCATATTATCCTTGACAAGTGAGTGTATAGCATTCAAGGTGTTCTCATTTCCACCCGATAAAATGCCACAGGTTTGTACTGCATGACGTTAAAGGAAATTGAGAGGAATGAAAAAGGTGAAAGTGATAAGTATCTTTTAACTCACCCCACGGTTGTCTGATTTCAACTTTCCATCACTGTATTTCGAAATGATAGCCACCACTTCCGTCTTAAAAAGTTGGCATCAACAATTCTGTCTAATTAATTTGTTTAAGTTCATCAAAGCAATTATTGGGAATTTCCAGCTACTGCTGAATGAACTCAAAGACCGGAATATTGATGATGGCTTGAAAGTCTACCTGAATGCGAGGCCTCTGACCAAATGTGACTGGTGTTCAACTCGACATAGTCTAGCCCATCTACCATATCATAATTAACTTACCAGCTGCGGAATCGTGAATACGATCCGATTAGATAACGTCGTGATATACAAAGAATGTGTATTTTTAGTGTGCTATACTATAAAAGTTCAAAACCACGTGATCATAATTACCTTGCTTTAGCATGTTCACATCGTCTAGATGGTCACTGCAAGACCAGTTATGTAGGAAGGCTTCCAGTTTGGACCGAAACTCCAACGTAGATTGATCCAATGTACATTCACCACTATCCACAAACAAATAATGCGTCATGTTAGTGTCCAAATCCCCGTGTAGCGCTGAAGTTTCCTTCATGGCAGTACATCTTGCTGGGTAGCAACCCTGAAAGTTTTAGCCAAATAACAATACTTAGCATTCACGTACAATACGTAATGACTAGCACAACTTGTGTGAAAAACAAGATGATATGTGTTCAGTGAAAATTGGTGGCAGTAAAATATACATAGGATTACTTCCATCGTGGTGATGATTAACAATAGCTTATTACGGAAATAAGAATGAAACTCACACGTCGGACACAGAAGAACGTAACATGCGGACAAACTTCGTTGTTTGTACGTCTATCTGAGTCGCAGACTGACAGTGGGCAGTAACATGAACTTACGACTGGTCTGTATTGTATGCTAGGTTCCACCGATATAGAAATATGGTCACGAAAATAATGTAGACTGTCCGTTTATGTACTCTGACACATGTGATCCAAAATAAAACTGGAACTCACTGTATACTCCGGTGAAGTCAGACCTTCTAGAGCACAAGCACGTCTCCAATGTACCACACCTAGAGCCTCGACTAAACCTTCTCCATAGGCTTCGATATATTGCTTGATTGCTTCACTGACCACTGGTGAAATACTTTGCTGCATACCGTCAGTGATGATCCAGGTTACTGTGAATGTAAAGGTAGAAGTTATTTGTGACTGAAATATTTCGGGTTGTTTACCCTAGAACCAAAACAGCATGGCTGCTTCCGTCTATGTCTAGACTCTTCAGTTGAAAATAAAGTGAGTAAAACCGATCAGACAAATGCGTCACGACTCGAGGCTCTTCCGCGCTTAATCTCCCTAACAACCGTCAGTTGTGACAACAGCCTGGGTAGCCGTATATTTCACGAGTAGTTTATATTGAGACCTCGACTGAGAATTCTCATTGGACATAGTCAGACTTGGTCTCACTGAAAATCCATGTTACTGAAAAAACTTAGAACAAAACAGGAATTGCGCTTAACTTAAATGTCAGGTTGAATATGACCCACAATTGATCGCAGCTGTCGCATTTTCGAAAGGGGCCGACTGCAAAGTCTATGGGAATGCGACAGCTGCGATCAATTGTGGGTGATGTTCAACTTGAAATTAACTAAATCCCCGACCACTCATCAGTAATCTAAAATATCACCTAGCAGGCTTAATGAGATCGGAGATTTCGACCTGTCTAGGAAGTCTTAATCGCGGGATTATCGATTGGAGTTAACAGGACAGTTACTGTGTCTCCTATTGAGACGATCTGGCAACCTGATCATTACTCACAAGCGAAAGTGGTTGAGCGTTCACATATGATAATTCGGTCGTGCCTAATGTGAGATAAATGAGGCAGTGGTAAACACGGTTGCCTCATGAACAACATGTCCGTGGTTCAAGTCCCGGCGGTGGCGATGATATGCACTACTGACGAGCTCTAACAAGAGCGAAACTCGAGTCTAGTGCTTCTTTTCGATAGGGGATGTGGCAGCGGCGATCAATTGTGGGCGATGTTCAACTTGAAATTAACCAAACCTCCGACTACCCATCAGTAACTTAAATGTCATAATATGTTAACGATCGACTCAATATCGCAGTTGCACAAGAAAACCATGTGGTTTTACACATCACAGTGGATAAGTGCATGCGTTAAGTTATCACCCTTGTCGATCGCTTCTCAGATACTATCACAGTTGGTCTACTGAGATAAAAAAATATCGTGTTTTGCAGACCCTGACGGAACGTTAATGAGATAACTGAGTTGATCTGGTGACATACTTTCACGATCCATTTTGCGATCAATTACTTGACAGATGCACCAATCCTAGGGTTCTATGTTATCAATTGTTACAGCTATTACGAAGTTAGCTCACCACGCCCCCGCCCAGGTTGTTGTCGATCCGTTCTGTTTACCTAAGCAAGTCATAGAAATATGGTGGCTACCGGCGGGATTGCATGTGTCTCTGTATGCTCACTGAAAAAATCTGAATAACGTATGTTTCGGACTATTGAAAATAAACTAACTGTTGGCCTATCTCAGTATATTCTTCTTTTGCCTCTTGACTACACTTAAACCATGAGGGTTTTTATCCCCCAAACCCCAAATCACCAGTTCAGGCCGACATTAATCCCAAAATTAACTCACCGGTACTTCCACTGATTTTCCAGATCAGTTTCCGAATGCTTTCTTTGAGTTGAGTTGAGTTGACTTCGTCACCGTAGAATGAGAGCACAAGTTGTGGACGTTCCATGGACCAAACAGTTTCAAATAAATGCGACAATTTGCTGATCTCCACAGTATCAGATATTCTCACATACTAAATGCAACAGAATTGAAATGACATTCTCAAGAGTTCTGACAGTTGACCAGGATGTCTTTGATTACCGAGTAGTGATGTATCTATTACCTTATCATTAAGGTCAGGTGTAAAAAATTTTATACAAATAAAAGGATGGCGACTACTTGAGTATGCTGAGTGTTTCCGAAAACAATGCCAACTGCTTGCGTGTTGATGAATTTACTTTACAACTATGTGCTACTTAGACCCAGCATGTTGTCGTTAATCGGGAGAATTTATAATTGTACTAAAATAATGTTTTTGCTTTGCGCAGTTCCATTTTTACAAAGCATCCCAGTCAACTTTAACGCATCACACATGTGACTTCGCCCTCTCTCCTGTTCGCTTGCCCACCGTTTCACATGTTTTGGGTGACTTATTCTCTGGTTCTCCACTACTGTCTTATTTCATATTTGCTGATGATTCGATTAACATCTCGGATGCACATGTCATCCATTCACTCACTGTTCATTTTTTACCTATTGAGCAATGGCCAGTAAATCGAACTCGGCCCACCAGCTGTACTTATACAGCAGCTTAAAATATTATGGCTGTTCTGCAGTGTTTTGTGTTCGCGTCCTTTTTGAAAATTCAATTGAAAAATAATTATTTTCACATAGTTTGAGTGTCTGCAACCGGCCTTATCGAGCTGGCCCCCCGAAATGGACAGACGTTCAAGGGATAAACGGTATCAAGCATCCTAATGATTTGTCTAGTTTATGACTTCAATACTTAGACTTTGTTTGAATAATCTAAACACTATAGCTAATATGTTAACATTCTTGCCAACAGTGACACTCTTTGACAACAGATTAATACTGTCAACCCCATGAAACAGCAACCAGCTTCTATCCAACAGAAGGCGGTAAAAAACTGAGTTCCCTTGAGAAAGTTCAACAATAACGATAGAAGACATACGTCGCGAAATGTTACCATTTTGGTTACTCTCTTCTGTCGTCAATGGTGAACTGGATCAAGGGAACTCAGTGTCTTAAATTTCTCAAGCGGAGATTCCTTGAGCATACAGCACGGGTGTTGGACAGATTGATGACTTTATATATTTTGATGTTTTACGTTTGTGACTAAAAAAAGTAAGCAAAATGTTAACATTTCGCAACCTATGTTTTCTATCGTTACTGGTCCAAAGAAGGCTTCCGACCCCTTCTGCGGAAAGTCAAAAATAATTCCAATATAACTGCTACTATTGATTGATTTGTCGCAAAATTGAGGGTGTTTTCAACGCTTGGTCGGCTAAAGATGTAATTGAGGTTGACTGAGAAGGGATATATGAAGCTGGCTTTTGTGACCAGCTACTAGCCGGTGAATTGGTTGTTTTACCATTGTTTTTACGACGGCTTAACAAATATAAAACAGAATTTGCATGTCAATTCCAATTCGTAATTTCCATTACATTAGTAGTGAACCGATTACGACCGGATGAAAGCTAAGTTTAAAATGTTATTCACGTTTTAACTCCTGAATGGGTAAAACGTCTCGTGTAAGTGAGCATTCACTTAGTTTGGCATAGAAGCTGTGTACTACTAGATTGTATAACACCAGTGTGTAACAGCCACAAACAACATCGCTAATGGATGACCAGTCCGATGAAGATTTCGACCGTGGATCGTATGGTCACAAAGATCTGAACAGACGTGACAATGAAAGTCAAGTCTAAACATCAAACGGTTTTCTTTCCCAACATGTTTGTAATTCACAAGTAGTTCGTTTAATAGCAAACGGGTGCATATATAGAGATGAACTGATGACTTCGGATCGTTTAAGTTACAGAAATGATTGAAGACCAACCTCCTGACAGTACTGTTACTAAACCTTCATGAGTCAGCTGTACAATTACGGTTGGGCCTCAGCACAACCATGCAAAAAAGATCAAATAGGTTATGATGTGCAATTGCCTAGCAGGGTAAAAAATACGCATGAAAACCACTCCCTTCTTAGTCAGACTCGATTTCGTTTGTGCTCACAAATGATACAGGCTGACAACTGTTATCGTGACATTTTCTATTCGGTCTTATTACTTGCAAACGTAAGAACACTCACTATCGCAAATATGTAAAGAAAATAATATCGACCTCCGACTTGTCCAGAATAAACGGTAACATTCATTTCTAGCAGTACGGAATTACTAAATTGGACTCAATAGAGAATGTCGTCAACAGTTCAGTGGCGTTCAAAATTGTCTGGGAATAATTACTACGTAGAAAACATAGAACGGAAAGTATTATGTTGGATCATAGGGTACCTGGTACGAAGAAGGTGTATAGAATTGAGATAAGCCAAAATTTTAGAAATCAACACTTGACAACCGCAACTCATTTGACACTTCCATGGAATCATCAACAGCTAAGGGTTAGTTTATAACTTAGTTATTACAAATAAATGTCTCATCGGCTGAAACGAATAAGAATGGCTTTGGATCTCTAAGCTACACCGGTTGAAACTATGTCATCATTGCTTCATATCAAGCATTCTTTCACACACAGCTTTCCATCAATACCAATCAGTTTTACTTTGATCGGGTATAAACCGTTTAATATTGGGAATTATTAGATTTTTTTGTTATAAACAACGGCTGTTTATCGGTGACCCAAAAATGTGATGTGCATCGGTTGTAATGAATCAAACGAGAAAATCATTATCATCTATGGTACTATAAGTCTGAGCTTCAGGCCTTAAGCCTTGGGGTAGTTGTTTCTAATTCCTTCCCCACTTTCCTCAACCTATGAATCCGAAACATGTCTACATGGTTGACCAGTCAGGGAGACATGATATTTGCTAAACAATCTTCGAGAAACTATAATCTTCAAGGTTCTATGTTCGCAATAGAAACAGTGGATAAGTAGGCAGATCATATCCAATTATCAAATGAGAAATCAATATCAATCGAAATTCCGCACAAAATATACACCCCATATCATCAACCCTCCGAAAAAGTGTGACGTATTAGATAAAACTAATTAATTTACCGGCGACACGAAGTTGATAGCCGCATGTTCTATCTCTCCGAACGTGTTGGTTGGGCCCAGGACAAATCGAGATTTGTATTTGGCAAACCGTTGAAGTAGCGTGGTATTTCGACTCAACGGTTCATGCTCGGACACAGGAAGGTTGCACGCACAAAACACATTTCCGCCACTTCATATCAATAATGAAATAAAAGAATGCTTAAATCAAAACACGTAAAGTTATTAGAAATGAAACATTTTGGCTTGTTCACGTGATTGCTAAATTGTAAGATCGCTAGCGGAATGACTGTCAAACAGAGGTTCACAGTCTTCTATGCGTTTATAAAATAAAACGTCGAAATCATGTTATTCAACTGTTGCCATATGAAATTACAATTGATGTGCTGATCACGAGATATACGCCTGATAAAAATGTTGTCATATTTGTGAGCACGAACACTGGTAGATGCAAGCATTTCGTATTGACTCGTCAGTACCAAATTTACAATAACACGGGTACGTATTTTATAACAAACAGCTAGAGGGGTGGATAATCAATTAGCGGGTTAAGATAGGTCATTAGGTCCAGGGAAGGGTCAAGTTCAAAAACAGTTGTTTCTGAACACAGAGAGCTCGCTTGAGTCAATTGATTGCGACTGCTTCGGCAAACCGTAAGAATCTTGAGTTTGAATGACGTAACAGAATTCTGAATGCACAAGATGGATCGATAGCGTGACCAGT
>JTDE01021038.1:43786-62572 GCA_014338405.1 Paragonimus skrjabini miyazakii
TAACCCGCTAATTGATTATCCACCCCTCTAGCTGTTTGTTATAAAATAAGTACCCGTGTTATTGTAAATTTGGTACTGACGAGTCAATACGAAATGCTGGCATCTACCAGTGTTCGTGTTCTAACTGCTTTGTTCAAACTGTTCAAGGGAACCAATTGTTTCATATTTGTGGGCGTTATTTTTCAGTGAACTCTAATGAGTATTTGGATGAACTAGGTAGGTTTGATTTCACCGTGGGTCTGATGACTTTTCAGCAAGTGAGATTAAGCCGAAGTAATAAACGATAACGTTTGTGTTACATTTTGAATCTACTGTGTGCTTTAACTTTAGGTTCCCCAGTTCTATTATACACTGATGACACAAAAATGTAGTCAGTAGTTTATGAGAAAAAAAGACGTAACATTAGGTTTCACAGTCTGAATCGCCAAATCACGTAGAATTGGTCTAAATTTAAATCACTTAAACGTAAAGTGATGCACATGGGTTACTTTTTGCGCTGAGTAGGTATTGGGGCACGAAAAGCTACCACCCACATGTGAGACCTAGAAACGACCACTTTTCATTCTGCCAACCTCTCTCTTTTCCAAACGCGCATCAATGACGCACCACCACACATTGTGGTGGATTGCCAGGCCGGAGGTGCGAGTATTCAAACACTCGGCGGAGTACCTCAACGCGGAAGGCAGGCACGCCCACAAACCCTCAACGATCGGATGGCGGACAACGGGGGCAGTCGGATGAGTCATCGCTCGACCGGATCGGACCAACGGGCGAGATATGGCAGGCAAAATAGAATGGATGACAAAATCGGAGACTCGATTATTCCAACACTCGGGGGAATATCTCGACACCACCGTGGAATACGATCAAAGCCCATTATGGATAGACGGCGAACAATACGAGCGACCGGACAAGCTATCGCTCAACGGAATCGGACCAATGGACGAAGAATGGTAGGCGGAAAACTCCCCGATAGACGGCGCCAATCACACACCTAACCCGGGCAGAAGTGCACACGACGCGTGAACGGAAACCTGGGGGTGTTATGGACTGGAATGCTGACTCATAAACGCGAGCGCGCGCGTAGCACGTGAACTAGCGTGTTGGACAACCAAGAATGTGCTTTAGTGGACGGCTTTTCGCTACAATATGTCTTGGGATGTTAACCCGGTTGTTTGTAACCTTTTAGTCAGGTGGAAGACTTTCTGTTGATGTCCAGTGTCCACAGTGTTTCACACCATGCCAGTCGTTTCAACGTTCAATACTTTCGCGCTTCGGGACGAATTAGGCACAGAATGAAAAACTAGGAAACGTCACTGGAAGGGACTATTCCGTAGAATGTCCCGTTCTTCTCTTATAATTATGGTGTAGTTGTGTAACCTTTCAGCTCCTTATTGTTCCCGTTAAACATGAGGATAAAAGTTGACTTCTCTTCCCCTTTAATGCTAGTAACTGTGCCCTTGTGCGCAGTACTTATCCAAAAACAGATTCACATAAATTGAGCAGCAAAAAGACGAAGGGTCACCACCAACCTTCAACTAAGTTTTTTTGCTCCTGGTTTTACATACTGGTGGGTATGAAGTTCGACGTGGACTGTGGAGATCTTGCAAATTCTGATCTGATAAACTGCGTATGGGATGTCCCAAGTGTTATGGGATTTGATGTCATTGTGACAATCTTTTTCTAAAAGGCTTTTGCCGCATATCTCTCCAAAGACAGAAGGCCACTTCATGCTTTCATTGTTAAAATTAAATATTCCCGAATTGTTTTTATGGGTTGATGAATCAACTGTTGAAAATACATTAAAGTTTCATAGTGAGCGGACAAACTTACATCGCAATAACGTCAAAGCAAAGTTAAAGACAATTCAAAGGGGATCTGAATGTGGCACATTGTTGATCTCATGTCTAGTCGGCCGTTTGTCAGCTAACCGAAATCATGCGTAATACTGCCCTGTAGAATTGTTTTGCGGACATGTTACACAGTCGGAAGTCACCTTTAAAACTTGCGGAGGTTTGTTCCGTGATTAGCCAGAAATCCAACTCTTGTATCCAACACCTTATAAGTCAGTCATACTCCATTATTAGTGTAGCCAATACTTCATTATAAAAGTTTGTTCAAACAACAGACTTACGCATGAAGACATATCTAGGTATGATTGCGTCACCTAATTTACCCATGGTGCGTTGATAAGTTAAGATCTATTGGGAAGCAAAATTTTGGATATGCCGTTGAGTTACCTGGTGTTTACACGTTTCTGACTTAACAAACAATACACGTAAACTGGTACATGTGTCTTTATTGTGACAAATTTGTTCAACGTTAACTCCCATCAGTATGTCGTCGTAAATTGTTCATCTAAATGTTTGTTATGACAGTTCACGCATGAATCGGATTATGGATGAACGACAGTCAGTAATACGGTTTACTGTAAGACGATAAAAAGTATTGGTACAGTTGCATTCGCTATATTAACCAAATTAAATCTGACGTTTTCAAATTTGGTAACACCTAAAAGTAGGTTTCCTTCTTCTGTCGAAGTTGTGACATTGTTTTCAATCAAACTGAAGTTTTTTGACGACAACCGTGGAAAAGCTTGAGATGTTTAAACCACCTCATCCACATTGATTCACTCGAAATTACAGAACCATGCATTTGGTGATAACTAACTTGTTCTGCTGCTGAAGGGACTAACTCACTAGGTTTGCACCGGCGATTGTATGTGGCTTTATTTTATAACCATTTTGCAATAATTATGAAGACAAGTGAATGGCTAATGTGTAGTTGATAATATGTGCTTTTCTCTGGTCTCTGTATATGTTGTATGATAATTACTCAACAACTTGAGAACCAGGAGAACGAGTCTTACAGGACAAGACATTAATGATGCGTTTGGACAGCTAACATTAACCTATCAGATATCTGTAGGATAGCCATATGGAGAATGCACATGAATAAACGCGCTCAGGGTCACATGCCTACCACAGTTTTGAGGACAGTGTGTACGTAAGTGAGAAGATTCAAACGCACATTGTTTTGTATGAGTTTGTATACGTTCAGTGGATTATTTGTCTACTGGCCAATTAGAGAAAGCTGGTGGAGTTGTTAAATCAATTTTCACACAACATACATTCCAGTAGTGGTGTAAAGAGCAGGTCTGCGTGTAAATAGTTTATGTAAAAAACCAGTGGTATTTTGATAACGCAGCGAGGGTAGACCCCGTTATGTCGGTTTCGATGGATCGCTGATTCATAATTGCTGGTCAGCACAATAAGACCACAAATGCATTGGTGATTAAAATAACGAAGAATTTCGTTTTGATATACAAGGATCGATGCAAATACTCGGTTGGATGAAAAGAATTTGATGACTAAGAGAGTGAACATTAATGATGGCAAGGTTGGATGGATGAATAGTTAGTTATGTCGTAGAAGCCTGGTACAGATAGCATTCTAACCAAGTTCACTGATGAATATTCGGCAATTTAGTTAATTCAATTTGAACATCACTGACATTTAATTACTGTTTTTGCATTTAGTTAATATAGTTAACGAATCTGTCGCGTAAAGGGACACTTTATTCGACTTTCACTCCAATTAAAACATGGTCGGATTCTGAACTCCGGAAATGCCTTCATAAAACCGTCGCGAATGGCAATTTACATATGATAATACGGTCGTGACTAATGTGATCAATGCGGCCGCTTCGTGAAACTTTGGCTGGAGTTCTAATCTTGACAGTGACCGACTAGTTCAAACAAGAGCGAAACTGGAGTCTGGTGCTTCTGTTCGAAAGGGTTTGATTGAAATACCAATTAGAATGTGTATACTGCAATCAATTATGAGTACTGTCCAGTTCATTTTAGTTGGAATATGCCTCAAACTGACTGGTTCGACGAGACCTCTTTATCAGTAACGAAACGTTGCTAATAAACCAAATTTCCGGTTGTTCACACGTTACACTGAAATTGGAAATACACCGATTTTCCCTACACTCTTGACCAAAAATAGTACTTATTGTTATACAAATTACACTATCCGATAGAATACATACCGAGAATTCTAGTTATTATTGTCACAACTTTTAAGCAAACTTGTGGCCCATTATCGCACACTAGTTTACTGAGTTGAGAACACCAGAACAGCAGGGTTATGGTGGGTACTAAAAAAACTAAGTTTGTTGGAAAAACGGTGCCCATTTTCCAGAAAATCAACCGTGTTTATGACTGTTATTGGGAGACGAGCATTGTGGTATTCGATTGGTCCATTTCTTGTTCGATTCCACGGTTTTGCTGTCAGCGGTTCGGCTGCTTAAATCCAACACGCGTTCAACCAACTTGTTTTAATCATCACCTCCCATAAACGACTTTGATGTAGCAGTTGGTCGTCGTTTTAGATTAAATGGTGCCGATCAAACGCAGTTCCGCTTGTAACAGCTTTTGCCTGAGCTGAGCTTGGCTGAACTTTCTTCAATCAGGAAATCACTCCAGACAAATCTTGTCCCAACGAAAATAATAAGCAATCGAACATCAACGATAAATTATGGAAACGAGTGACGATAAGGGGCTGACGTGGATGATAAAACGTGGTTAACTGTGTCAGTTTATCTATTTCAAAGTATGGGGTCCATTTACTATTTAGATGTTAGTTAACCCACTAAAAACTGCGGTCATTTAGCATCCATCTGCATATATTTCGTTATGGTGGAAAAAGATATTGATATAACATGAGGTAGCATTATTATCTAACCACAGTAAGGACCAGCTGATGGAACAATTCCCTCGAAATGCGTACACTCGTTTAATGTCCGTTCTGGTGGTCAATTTTATCAAGGTATGGGACATATGACTCACACGCCGGTTGCCTAATGTGCTGTTCTCAATTTTTATGATTAGCCCATCTGATCACGGGTGACATTGTTCGTTCATATAATACTTGACCAAGATCTTTATGAGTAGCCTATGGTCGTGAAACTCCTCTTTTTTAATGTTGCCAAACGACTTTTACGAAACGTAGAACAACTTTATTTACATGATGATGCTTCCAGATTACAGGCTTTGTCAATACGTTATCAAGTCGTGCCAAACTGCCAATTCGTGAGTTTCTTAACTAGCAAGGGTGGAGCTTCTTGTCTTTTCTGGGGATTTTAACGCTGACAATAAGGTCTTCGGAAGAATTCTTCACATTTGATTGTATGTAATGACATGTCCTTCTGGGCAAGAAATAAATCGCACGTTGTTCAACACTCTACAAAATTTGCCGTTTTTGTTTAATTTTAAAAGATGACTGTGCACGGAAACTCAGATGGCATTCTCTTCATCATATAAAATGTCAATTAAACCACAAACAGTTGTGAAAACCGAATAATTTTAATATGCATTTAGAGTTGAAGTGTCAGATTTTAAAATGGCTCCATGATACGTCAAAAAACCTGTCTAATTTGCATAAAATTAATTGTATTTTGTAACTGTAAGTTAACTATAGAAACTTGGAACGCAGACTCTCTCACCGACTTCAATGGACAGCAAGAAACATGCTCTTCTGAAGCACTCCAGTCTTGACCTTAGTCCCCTTGTATCACAAATGCTAATTAGCCCAACAGAAATTCCATGACTCAGCAACCTAGAAAGACTGTTGACAGAAATTGGTACATGAGGGGACAAATGAACAGTGCCAGGTCTACTTCTCTAGACAAGCCACTTTTCATACTGCGAATCCCAAACCGAAAGTATATTAGTTGACAACACACCGTCTTGTTAGATTCTGAGTTTCAAATACAGCGTGGATCCGAATGATAAGACGAGAAAGCCATTGTCCCATCCTACCTACTGCAACACATTACATTCGGAAGTTACACTATCCATGGCTCAACTACTTATTCCAGCTTTAAGGGGTTGAACTTAATGACAGCCAGAACAACTGCGTTTTGACACATAGCAAGCCGTGGAGCCTTTATGTATGTATTACTTTGACATAACCGACCAGTTCTCATCCTTACGTCATGAGTGTGACCAATATTGCCCTGTCACATTCACATGTGCAGCTGGTCACATCACAAATTGTGAACGCAACAGAAACACTAGATGAGTAGTAGGGGATTTTGATTTTCATATAGATTGAACATCACCCGCAATTGATCGCAGCTGTCGCGTTCCCATGAACTTTCCAGTCGGCCCCTTTCGAAAAGAAGCACTAGACTCGAGTTTCGCTCTCATTAGAGCTCGTCAGTAGTGCATATCATCGCCACTGCCGGGACTTGAACCACGGACATTCAGTTCATGAGGCAACCGTGTTTACCACTGCGCCATTGACCTCACGTTAGGCACGACCGAATTATCATATGGGAACGCTCATCCACTTTTGCTTGTGAGTAATGGTCAGGTTGCCCGATCGCCTCGATAGGAGACACAGTTACTGTCTGTTAACTCCAATCGATGACCCCTCGACTAGGACTTCTCTCCAAGTTGAAATCACAGAAATCATTGACTTGTTGAGCGGTATTTGATTACTGATGAGTAGTAGGGGGATTTTGATTTTCATATAGATTGAACATCACCCACAATTGATCGCAGCTGTCGCATTCCCATAGACTTTCCACGGCTGAAGTTAGCACTTTCTGGAACATTTTGGTTTTTGCTCACCGTTTTTAATCGGATGTCCTGGCGTTTTGTTTCCAACCATCGATTTTCCGAAGTTACTCAACACCCTTAGCTTTCAGCCATGACTTTTAACTGTTCATGGCATCATTTTACAGCAAAGTTTATCCAACAAAGTCACGAGGAACCGAATCACTACGGATTGCTTTTGCCTCGCGTATTTGGTTGAGACGAGTGGGCCGAGCACAACTCATTACTGCGATCCTGCACACAAAACAAGCAAGTTTTCTCACCCAACAAACCTTCCTGATTACTGATGGGTAGTAGGGATTCTGACTTCTATGTGAATTGGGCATCACCCATCATCGCCGCCGTCGCATTCCCACAGACATTCCAGTCGATCTCTTTTGAAAGAAGCACTAGACTCAATTTTCGCTCTCGTTAGGGCTCGTCAGTAGTTCACATCCATGCCTAATGTGAGGTAAATGACGTACTGGTCAACAAGGTTGATTCATGGAAGCTTGGCTGAAGTTTCACTCTCGGCCATGGCAAAGATACTTACCATTGGCAAGCTGTATGAAAAGCGAGACTCATGTCTTGTGCTTCATGTCGAAGAGGGTCAAGTGAGAAGTCTATGGGAATGCGACAGCTGCAATCAATTTCGGATGATGTTCGATTCACATAAAAACCTCTCTGATGTGCCTGATCCAGGACAACGGTGGATACAGGTGACCAGACGTTAACAATTCCACGTGACCAAGTGGTTTGCGCTGAGGTGAATGCGTTGACCGGATTCTCGTCTGTTCTACAGTTGTTGTCGTCTCACGAATGAGAATACCAAATTCCGGCCTCAGATAAAATGTGCTGACCTCGTGCTGCAAAGATAGGTCACCGATAGACCTACAGTTTGCATTAACTACAGTCACACACTGTGATAGTGTTACTATATCTGTAATCGCTTTCGATTACAACACTCCCGAGGAAGGCCACCCGAGGTGATTGAAACGTAGAGTATTACATGCTCATAACGTTGTGTTATTCCCAATTCATCTATCACTAACATTTTAAACACGATGCCCAGACTGTTTGACTTCATTCGTACAAAATTTAATGCGGATATCTCACAACCGATTAATAATCGAAACACACCTGATTTAATTGTTTCAATCCACTGCCCATCATGACAAATACGAAGCAACATATGAATACTAGTCGAATTTTTCATTGCGTTGGTGTATCTCTTTGCTTCCGCGTGAACTGCTTTTCGATCGCTCATTCAGTAGTTCGTTTGATTCAATCCCTTTACACAACAGGTTAACGTGCCAACATACAGGCAAAATTAGTCAACGGCCAGAGTGAGTGACGAAGGACAGAGGGGCACCGACAGATTTACCTACCTGGTTTCTCGTGGGGGTTGGTGGCAAGATTACTTACACTTGCTGCCGACCTTCACGAAAGTGTAGGTCGATTAGAGTTTTTAATATCTGAACACTGTCACCCATGACCACCGAGTTTGAAAGTATGCTCCGAAAGGATCGTCACTAACTGACAAGAAGTTATGCTTAGACATTGGTCCGCCCACTTGAACCTCAAGTCTGAAGGACTAACTCACTCATTTCTATTCAACAAGTATAGGCCTGCCACAGGATGACCAGACACTTGTACGACTATCTACTAGCTGAGATACAGTTTGTTTCTTTGTTCCAATTTCAGAGCATACAATGGAGCTATGCATTCCGCAACATGCTTGAGAGTGAAGTTGTTTACGGCTTCCCCCTAAAAAATTCACTGTGAGATGTGCTGTCATTGTCATAGCCGCATAACTTGTAAAAGGTCTTAACTTTTCTATTTTAATTTTCCCAGGTCTCTTCGCATTTGAGAGCCTTCAGCTAATGAACGTTCACTTAACCATCAGGACACTTTTGATGGCAGATGTGCATTGCCCTGTGTGTTGCAATGTTGGGTGGTAAATTTTATCTACAGAACACCAACTAAACGAATTGGAGTGATGTTTATGTGCGTCCATATCAGCACACCCTGCACAGCTCGCCATATTTGTGTCTCGCAATGCATCACTGGTGATTTGACAATACTGAACAGCTCAAGAATGAACAGAATGCGCACCAGACTGTCCAGGTTAAGTCTTTGCGAACATCACCAAGCAGAAGAAGCTATTTTGATAATTGACTCTTTTACTCTTGAAGCTGAATCTCTGTCCGATCAAATAAACCTCAAAACACTTAGGCAGTTTTCTCACAAGGCGTTTTGAGAATGAACTAAGTGGCTCTGTCGAAGGCATTGTGGAAGTCCAGGTAGACAGTACCAACAGGGTCATTTTCAAGCTACCTTGGTTCACAAGTCATCAGCAATTACAAGTGAGGATGAGCGATCGTAATATACTACTCACACGACTGCTATTCAGTATCGAGACAAGAGCATGCATTTATACATCAAAATAGCCGAGGGAAAAATACAAGAAGAAACACCAGAATGCAGCATCGCACAAAATGGTCCTTGCTACGTAAAGGAATTGAGCATTGACGTCTGTAGCAACCCTGATGGTCTGAGCCGAGTACCGTATGCAAGTGAGTGTTTTTGTTTGTTGTCCTGTTTAAGCGCTTAACCCACGTGTTGCTTTCTTGAATAAATAACTCTTGTGTCATCCGCGTTCTAGTCTCACAACACATGTAATTGTTAAAATCTCATACACTGCTTTCAGTAGCGGTCGTAGTCAAACCAACTTTGCCCAAAGGGTTTCACCCGGCATGTCATTAGTGCATATCATCGTCACTGCCGGGAGTTGAACCACGGACAGGCTGTTCATGAGGCAACCGTGTTTATCACTATGCATTTTTCTTTAAATGTGTCATCGGACACTATTTTGTAGATTTTCCAAACAAACGTTGACGGACTGCAATGTTACTCAAACAATCGACCCAGCTAACACGTGCAATCCGTCGTAGACTGCTGGAATGCCGATAGCTTGTACAAATCTTGCGTTTGCTCTTCCACTCGTAGAGCGAAATCAGATGCACAAAGCATATTCTACTTTCTTTTAGGTTGGTTACTGACCACATCCTTGTTGTTCGTGCGCTCACTTGCATCAGTATAGAGTTACGATTGGCTTAAAAGTGGTATTCGTTTTAACTGGCGCTGTGTAGTGTGCATACAGTCAGGATTTTTCTGCTGCTGTACTGAATAAACCTTCGATTCATCTGAAGACGGGATTTCTGAACACTTGTTAGCACTGGCCCTAGAACCCACCATTGTAAGCGAAAAGACCTATTCGATTAATAGAAAAACAAAGTAAATACTAACAGGATGGTCACTATACCTTGAAATTTGGAATTGCCAATCAACATCAAATTCTACAGTGGTTATAAAGTCCGAAAGAGGTACGCAATATGAAACATACTCACTATAAATCACGGGCGGGTTTTACGCAGATCGGTGCCTTCAGATTGAATGGAATCCAAAGGGAACCTTCTTTTAACTGGATTGAATGAGAACAAAACAAAAGCGATTCAGGTTGGCCAACTGCTTTGTATGCCGGCTGAATTTTAAAAAATATTCGAGGACGAACCATGTACGTGATTTGGCAATCGTTAAGTCTCGTTAGATTGACGAATTTTGACTAGTTAAGTTAACAACCATAAATACAAGGATATGTAACAGGAATCTAGCAGTTACTTAAATGACGTTCAACAGAAGAGAAGAAATTGAAGTCGCATTTTCTGAGAGAACAGTTGATTTGGGGTACACCATTACAACCCACCAAAAAGGCTGCCTCACCGAAACATGTGACAGGCAGCTGCTACTGATATTGTATTATTCATCCTTTATGAGTAGCCCTTTTGCTGGCAATGCTAAGTTCACCGGTTTGTACTATTCTACACATATCACGGACTTTGGGATGATGCTGCCGTGCTGTTCGGATATGGGTTGCAAGACACTCGATCATTTGAGACACATACGGTGCCTCAAGGTCAAACAGACACAATTGTGACTAAAAACACTAGAATGAGCCATCCTCCCAGTGGTCGAATACAAGGAAATAAGCTAGTTTTGAAAGCTATCTGAACGCCATCTGAAAGCTATCTGAACGTTTCCAAGCGATAAACCAACACGAAGGATGACTGAAATGAATGAATAATCTACGTCTTCCGAAGTGCAAAACGAGCCTGTCCGTAAAAACCAGAGTGGACTGTTTTTACAAGGGCAGTTTGTGAAGCAATCCGTCTATTATGGCTAACTAACTTGCTAGTTGTTCATCCCGTGATGACACTGTTTCCGTCACCTGCACTACGGTGTTCAGTCTGTGCGGCATCTTGGTTGAATGGAGTAAAGTTTTTCGTATTTTTATTAACTAACGATACTTCTGTTTTCTACAGCAAAGCTTGTGCATCATTTTTTGGCAGTAAAACTCATGCAACACTTCTCACACTTTTTAACTAAGTGAAATGATACAAAAACTTGTCCCCACCGGCATGCTGTTCTTCGTTTACAAAATCGTTTGTCGATCTTATATCCAATATTTTAGCTCCGTCGTGCCACGAACATCGTAACAACTCCGAATGTGTTTCAATAGTCCAATGTAACTCCACAACACTTGCTTCTCAGATACTGGTAATTTGGAATATTGTGGTGGTCATACCGAATACCTGTGAACAACTTCTGGAAATTCAATTATCGTAAATTGCTAGTTACTGTTGCTCTCACTGACAGCCTAGTAACGTACACCTGCATTTGCTGAGGTGATCCAGTAACTCGTACGTGACCACTAAAAATATCCATCGCCTTCCACCACTAACCGGCAGTAACGGAATTCTGATGATTCTTCATGTTTGTATTTCACGTTGCAACCGCTGAACAGAAAGCCACCTCAGTTTTTCAGTCAGTTACATACGCGCTCACAACCATCCACTGGAACAATTACTCATTCTGGCTGAATCAACCACCGGTGTGGGTGCTCGGCTTCTCGTCGAATGCTCGTGCTCAGATTCGCCTTATGGAGTGATTCCGTATCGCATTTTGGACACGTGAAAACAGACTTTCATGGAGAAAAAGTTCCTGAAATGAACACCTGAAAAGAAGGGAACGAGCACTATCGGCTTCGACCACTTGTCATGATTCGGTAATTAGGAAATTCCTTTGATGAAGGGTATATATGGAAATGTCTGCTGGTGTCCTTTTTTCGTATAAAATTGTCGTATAATCCGCGCATATTGAGATTGCAGAGTATGATTGCAATTGCACAGCAACTGCATAACAATAGACAGTGTTATGGCTTCTTTGGAAGGCATCCAGCACCCTCACTTGCTGGATTATGCCTATCGTTTGGGCTTTGAACTACCCTGCTGTTAGCTACTTAGGGCGTGTAGGAGACTAACCCAATACAAAGGTAAAAGTGCAAATATTCAGTTCAAAACGCAGTAGCCGAATAGCTCGCTACAGGCAATCCTAATCTATACCAAACAGGAACGTCAAGGAGACGAGACGCGCGCACCAAAAGTGTATTGCTAAGCAGAATCAATTCAAACAAGTGATGTTCATTCTGTACAATGAAAAATGGTGCAAAGTGTATATAAGCATAAAGCGGAATAGCTTCGTGGTGTGGTCACGAATAAAGGTATTCACGATAAATACTTTCAAAATACATATTTCCAAGAATGTTTAGATTAAGTGTTCACTGTCTGAAGCCACGTTAGATGCTTTTCTAATTACAAGGAAAAGAGTCTTTTTTTTCCCAGCTCAATACTGAAGTGATTTATTGTCGGTGTAACTGACAGTGTAATCAGACGTACCGCAAAACAGAGATAACTGTCTAGAAGTTTCAGGTATGTAACCATAGTCAACGATCTTGGTAGAGCTTCCAGAAGTAATTCACAATTTAAAGAAGAATACATTTGGGACTAACCCTGTAACGTCTGTACCAGACCAGATCGGAATTCGCCACATATGCATATTCCATTACATTTTGTATGAGCAAGCGCTCAGAATAATGGACAACTACTATAGATGTTGTTCAACTGTTTATATCCTTTCACATTTGTTGGTTGAATATTCAAACGACTTCGTAGACATCTCTTTGCTTACCAACCTCGGGAAGCTGACGATCACCTGCCTGGTGATTGTGAATGTCACTTCTAAATATGCCATCCACTTCAACGCAATCAGCCTCTCACCATAGCATGTGATATGCTCTGTGACCTGAAGATGGTGACCCAAAAGTTGAGTAATTCTATCATTGTATGAGAACGTATGCGCATATTACCTGTGTAACCTATCTTGTTTAAGTGTAAGCGACTCATGGTAATCAGCAAAACTGCTAAAAGTCCAATCCACATTTTTAAAAGTCCTCATACTGAGCAAAATATGATAGCCAAGTGCTGACGGCTATCAGTGGTTGTGTTAGAGAAAAATGTAAGTTGTCAACAGTGAAAAAACGACAACAACCTATTTTTTACTGGATCATCGATGAAAACGTGTCATTCACAAACTCTTTAAGGCTCCCGGTTTAATCTGAATGTAGTTTCCAACAATAATTGTACCCGATAAATAGAAAGTAAGTTAAAAACAGAATTCACCCTCACAAGAACCTGAAGACCGTAAAAGTTTTCTGGTTTACACAAATATGTCAATGGTTTGCTAAAATGTAAATTATCTGTGGTCCCGGGACCGACTCAATCACCTTCGGTTCTTTTTTTATCAGTCTAAGCCCTCTCACTCTCTGACCGCCTAACAAATCGTCCTTGAGGTCAGGGTGATGTGCTATTGCGAAATTACTAATGCCTGTCTAGTTATTGGCAGTCGTACTTGAAAGAATCTAAACAATACAACATTAGACCAGTCCTAGAGCGACCCTCACCATCTGTTCACTTGTGAACGACAACCTTTCGTAGTTCAGAACTATAACCCATTTGGTTGAGCTGATAAGTCCAAGTTTGTTCTGGTAGGCAGAGATTACCCGCATGGATGTCATCCAACTCGGTTGACCGGCGTTGTGAACGAGAATAGAACAATGAGAAGACGCAGTTCATGTGATGTTCTCCAGAGTAACATTCCGTATATTCTGATCAAACACAAACATGTAACTGTCGGGGAAGAACCGAAATCCCCGAAAATATCGTTCTCATTTGCCTCTGAAAAGGCCTATTTCATTCTGTTCGAAGTGACCTTCATAGTCGGCACGGTCATGTACCACTTCGGCCTTCACGAGCGTTCTCAGCCGTGTGCCAATTTCTGGCACCCAGCCTACACACTCGTCCTCTAATTAGGACATCTCTGTACTGTCTGGATTTTTGTGTGGATCTTTGTCCGGTCCACTTCTGTCCTTGTTTTCTTATTGGTCACAAACTCTTTAAATGTGGTCTAGTTTATGACCATGTTGTTTTCGTATTGAATGACATAAAGTGGATCTGTTCGGAGGCCTGTCTTTTCTCTGTGTTCATTCGTCAGCATTGGGTGGTTGGGTTGGCCGGGAAGATAGGTATTAATCATGCGTTCTTCGTAGTCAGTTGTCCATCACCGTTGAACGTCGTTCCGTTATCTACCGTTTCACTAGCCGTTATTCTGTTATTAGTTTACGCGTTCATAGGCCGTATATCGAGCTACAATAGTAATTAATCTTGAACAGGTGAAAATTCGACAGAACAGAAGTCATAGCTTAAGAGATTACTTACTGACAGACGCTCCGCAGGTCAACAGGTCCCCCTCGCGACCTGTTAGAAAGTACAGCAGAGTCGTCATCCCTATAGTAGAATTGACGACAGTGCCAAAGGGGACGATGCAATTAGAACCCCGTTTTCTATGGGACAGCTGGCCCACAGTGACGAGGAAATGTCCAACATTTGCTGTATCTAAGACTTCTAACGCTGCAAAACTGTGTGTAGTACAGCGAGCGAGAACTCCACCAGTCTGTCATGTCTCACTGATTACACAAAAATTCATGTAGCTGCAGCATGAGCTACATAGGGAGGACAAACCGACAACTAGCTGTTCGTATTAAGGAGCATGTTCCCAAATGGCTGCTAAGTCAGAAACGTCTGGTGCTTGTATGGATGCCAAAGGACGGCACCCAACATCATCGGTTGCAAGGCACAAAATGCAAACAGGACATAGGGTCAAAGTTCCTGACGCGTTCTTGGTGTATTTTCGGAGCAACCGGAAGCGTATACTCCAGTTTTCTGAGGCTTTGGCTACCAAACGTCACAGTCCCCCCTTTGTGTGTTCAAAAACAATTTGTGTTGGGGCTGTGGCTACCCTGGTAGTCAGCATTCCCGCAATTTTGAGTTCCGATTTTTATTTCCGTCTGTTTAATCCCATGAGCCGTGACTTCTGCTCTGTAGAATTCTGACTCGCTTAAAATTAGTTGCAGGTCTGTGTGTGATGAGAATGTACGAAATGTTACTCCGGAGAACATCATATGATTTGCATCTTTGCATTGTTTTATTCAAGTTGTAAACAAGATTAGTTCAAGCGGTTTTGTTTTCACCTGCGAAGGTAATTCAGTTAACAGGAAAGAAGTTACTGATTCCACATATGGAGGTTTCAGGAATAGATCAATGGTAGTTAATATCCTGATACTTGGAAGAACCTCGTATGGTGCACTAACTTCCACCGACCTACAAACAGTCGAACGTGTTGCAGAGCAAAACATTTGTGTATCTATTGGTTAACTTACTAATCCACCCCAGTAAACATATGTACACTTTGTCATAAATTGTCTGAGAATAGATCACAACATTTTTTATTTACTGTAGTCTTCACATCTTCCAGGTCTGAAAGACCATACCTCACATACCTATATATTGCTCAATGCGAAATGTACACTTATCTGATATGAAAAGATGGACCACTTTGTTAATGGTCCATTTATCACTTTCAAGCTTCTGTATCGTATGACAATAAACGGAAGTACATTGGCTCGGTATGCGGAGTCAAAAATGGAAAAACTTACGTTACTTTTCATGCTCATCATTCGAGCTTCCATGCTGAGTTCCGTGTGGCTGAGTAAACCTCGATTGACTTTCATGAGCGTGATAAAGAAATGTGCAGCTAATGTGTCTTGGTATTCCGTGGCCAAATTGTAAGGCGTTTTGTTGTACTATAATTGAAAAACATGTGGTTAAATCAGAACAGTCTGATGAACAGTGGGTACATCAGTTCTATTTTATTGGACGGCTCCATGTGAGTTCCACTTGTCTATGAATGCGGCTTTAACGCGAATTCATGCGACAGAAAGAAGCTATTCACATAACAGTGCGAACAACTCGACCAGTGATGCCATACAACCGACTTGTAAGTAACCAAACTCGAAAGAAATTTTGATAAACAGAATGATTTAATGGGAAACTGACAGGCTCAACAACACCGACTGATTTCGTACATGCTGCCAAGTTCAGATGTGATAATTTAAGACCAATTACTTGACAAAATTTCATCCCAGAGTAAATTCATCATGTGTTCTCAGTTAATTCAACGGAAAAAACATTGAGCAACTGACACTTAAGCTCCGCAAATTTAGTTTTTACAATGCTTGTCAACATTTGCCTTCGAGCGAAACGTGCGTTAGTTAAACCTTCAGTATAATATCATTCAAAGGTAGCAATTTACTCTTGATCACGTGCGGAGAGCGCATAGTAGTTGATAACTCTGAATGAAGGTCGCGAACTTTGTCTCATCTCGATTTGTTTCTAATATAAAATAGGCTGTGCATTCTCGCTTTCCACTAATTGACAACTCAAGGAATAGTCGTCTGTAATCGATACTAGCTAAGCCCCACCTCTTTTCCATATGTGGTTATTGAATCGTGTTGTGTTTCTCACCCACTAGACTTAACGAAATAGGCACCGTTAGTCGGGTCTTTTTGTGTACACCGATCCACCCGATAAAAACTGGTAAGTTATTCCATAACCCTCCTCTTAGTTCTATCTTAACTAGACATTTACTGTTTATGTGGAATGCTGGTTAAACACCTGCTTGGAATAGCAAAAGTATACAATGAATACATGTTCGAATCATGCGGCGTCGATGTCAGGTCACACATTGAGATAGTCAACTTACGTGATCCGGTATTTGCAAGCAACTTGCATTTCGGGAACACAACTGAACCACCACACGCATGTCAGTACCAATAGCATAATGTAATGGTGTTCGGCCCTCCTGAAAACAAGAAGGAATCGGTTAGAGATTTGAATGTCGGACAATATTTTGACACTTCAAAAGAGAGAAGGACAGTAACAAAATGAACCGTAGTTATTGAGAATGTAGTCAACTATTTTTCCATCAAACCGAAGAGCTTTCTTCATTAGCTCAATGTATATAACAATAACGAATTACACAAAAACCGTCATTTTCCTAAGAACTGGGGCGCGTTAGAGAGTATCGCAGCCAAACGTCGTAAAATAAAACTTCACACCCCTATTCATATGACTCTTTGGAACATAATTTTCGCCTAATTATCTTTAATAACGTCACAACAAAGTGACGGCTAAACTACCCGTTAAAAGACTTGTTCCGTCCTTATTAAAATAGTAGGAACGGCTGGCATTAGCTTAGATCATTTTTCTCCTACCATAAAAATGCGCATTCCTACATTCACCGTGCCAGCAAAACATTTCTGTCAGGACTTGGTGAACTATCGACCCCGTGAGGCATGTGGAGTGTGCCAATGTCAGGTAGACGTAACCACGGTTACGATGGCTTGTCAGCGGTGAACTGTTGGCGTACACCATATCGACTGAAGAGTTGACGAAATGAGCGACGTATCATGCTAGACATGATGAACTAAGATTCTTGGTTGCTGAAGTCTCGTAGCTCTCACCAGCTATCACTATATGCAAGGAGTATGATTCGACGGTGATTGGGAAGATGATGAAGGCAAGAGAAGACGTTTTGTTTGTTTTGTATTGTATGTCTAAAAACACGGTTCGACCCGACTAGTACTCTATAAAATATTCGTTTTTCTTCCGTTCACCCGATTCTTATATGCAACATTTATTAACTACACTGAATTATTCTAGTGGTGAGTAGATTGTGCATTAAGCAATGATTTAAAACGTGGGGTTCCTGTGAGTCTGTTCACCGAATGTTACCTAAAAACTTGATTAAGATTAGGCATCTCGAAACGTACTGAGTGTGATTTAAAAAGCTAGCGAATCTATGCTGTGATGAAATCACAAAAACAATGGTGTAACCATGACTTATGATGAACACGGTAATTCTGTCACCCTACTTTTTTCATACTTCCTGTTAAGAATCTTTAATGTGGTCCCTAGAGGGTAATTCGTTCAGGTTGGTGAGATTCTTTCCAATGTTTTGACGTAATACTTACTTAGTACATTACTCGGTTGGCCTTTTTCACCTGCCATACTCATTGACCAATATGATCATTTGTTTACAAAAGCGACCAAGATTAGTATCAGACTTTCGACAATTCCGGTTTGAAGATACTGGTAGATCACCGTTCACCCAATATGTACATATGACTCAGACAAGTGAGCGCTACAAGTCTGATAGAAAGGAGCATTCATCCTTCTCAGAAAAGGGCGATTCCATTTTTACCAGTAAGCAACTCTTCTGTGATCGATCCATTAAAATATGTACGGTTTACATCGTTATCCAATACCAGTGAACTAAAGTCAATACCGTATTGTGGTTTCAAATTGCTTTATAGCTTGGGGGTCCATAGAACAAACAATCTTACACCATTGTTGTGCCCTCCAACTGAAGACGATTCCACGACAACTTTGGCGAATAATCTTGCTGTCAGTTGGGAAACAACTTGCAAAAAATCAAACTCGAAGCGACAATTCTCGGAGTTAATGTTACTTTAAAACGAACAGATCAAACGAAATTGCATGAACAGAGAGCACGGAGTTCGTAACGCTTCTTAAAATAATACGGACATTTTGTATCGTCAATGCATGCTTTTCTAAGAACCAAAGTAAACCTACATGGTTTGTGTTTTATCTAACACGTTTTAGGGGTATGCAAAAGCTATCTCACAATTACAAACAATTTTGTTGAGACGTCATCTATATCTTTAGGACTTCAGATTGTGGTTTTCAACTACTCTGGCCTAGTTTACATCAGCTGGGAACCTAATCATATTTGGTTACATTGTTTTGAACGAGTTCCACTGAAACATCAAGGCATAACTACAAAACTGTCTTTATGGAAAAAAAGTA
>JTDE01021039.1:0-12584 GCA_014338405.1 Paragonimus skrjabini miyazakii
GGAAGCCATGTGGAAAGGTGAGACCCCCGAGCTATTTAAGGGCTGAATATTATCAAATCGTAGAAGGTTCTCAAGCTCTGTCTTGACGACTTTCAGTTTTTGCGGTCTCAGCCGTTGAGAGCGAGTGGATGTAGATGGTCCTGTAGTGAGGATATATTGTGAAAATCCTCACGTTTAGACTGTGACATCATAGTTGGCGAGTTGTTAAGTTGTGGAAATTGTTAAAGGGGGTTGCGCAAAGTGATCGTTTGACGAGGTCGAACTCGGTCCAGTCGAATTGATTAATATGACCTCGTCATACACACACAAGGCGGTCATTATTTGAAACAATTTCGACGTCAACAATGAATCCAAAGGATGAATTGATTCCGATTCGGATGTCGCACATTAGTGTCGTTAAATCCCTAGGGATACTGGTGCCTAAGGCCGAGCCAGAGAGTAAACAGCTTTTCGCCGTAGGCTTGAATGGCCAAACGATTAGCAGCTTGTATTGTTTACGGCATTGATCGGAGGTTGCGTCTGCCAACTTCTATTGGGATAACGTCAACCTACACTCCCGTATAAAAAAAATTGAAGAAAGTGAAACAACCGAACATGTAAAATTGGCGACAGTTTTAGGGGTTGTCAGCAGTCATCGCCATCACTGCCTGGCCTTGACGTTTGCCTGTAAAGAATTTTTCTCGTGGAAACCGAATGGTCTAGTACAACAGACTGTCTTAAACCCAAAACTTCCATGATAGTAGCACTCATTTTGATTGTCGAGCCGTCTGCGTGAACGTCTGTGAGGTTCGTTGACAATAGTAGGAGCGCCTCGACTGCGTTGTCAGTTGTTTGGTAGTTGCTCAGAATTACAGAAGAATGTAAGAAGCTGTTGCTTTGGCTGATCCAATTCTGAAGCCATTCGCCTACTATCTCACCCACCATAAATTCAAAAACGCATCGTCAAAATGCTGAATCTCCCATGACCCTGTGTCCGTGTCCGGACTGGGTAGGTTACTTAATCATGATTCCTATTATAGCGTCCATCCTTACTTTGTACAATCGACTGTTATGTGTCATGTAACTACATGTCAAAAAGACTTGTTCATTCTAACCCTGATAACGAACCATTCGGTCAATTATTATGCTTTCTTTCCACTATGGTTAATCCACATAAATGTGTTTTAATTACTTTCGTGATGGAACCTTGAAAATTAGAATATTCGTTACGCGCTCTCGTCTAATTCGGTTTGCAAACTTTCGCGGACGGGACGACAGCCTGGGGTCATGACCACTGAATTCAGGAAGTTTGAAAAAACGGTGTTTTTCAAAGCAGAAGGATATTGATCAGAATCAGTAAAAAGGTGAGGAACTGAATAAATGAAAGCTTTTGCTGAAGTGCACAGAAAAAAATTAAATTCGAATACTAAGCGAACAATAAAAACAAATTAGAACTCGTCAGTTTTGTAGTGGGATGAAAAATAACTGAACAGTGTTACAAAGCTGTATGCGAAGGATTACAGCTATTATTCACAACAGATTCTAGATCCGATGTAGGTTGGAAAAATTTCCCGTTGAAGTACCGAAATTCCGGCGAATCAGGTTTCACTGACATGTTACAATGGATGTCATGATTAGATTACGATGACAATGATCACGTGAACATGAGAAGCAAGGTGCGCGAGGACGAAGTGGTATATTGATTCAGATACTTGATAAGTAGCCTGTATGTCCAATAAACATGAGACATGAAAATAGTGTGTACTGAGTGACCATAAGTGACAGGTTCTACAGCATCTCAGGTTGCAAACTGATACGCGCTGTTTATCCCCAATTTCTCAGCTCACCCAATCAGCTAATACCCAGTTGATCTGTTATGTACCATTGTGCTTATTTCACGCTGACAACAATCTGCTGTCTTTCTGTGTTGCGGATGTTGGTTGGCATGAGCAATCTCATTCCACTTGGCCAACCGAATACGTCTGTTCATGTCTATTTTGTTTCATAGCTTTACAGTTGTCAGCAGATATTCTGAATGAAAAGTCTACTACTGGATTGATTCAAGGATTAGTCACAAGTGACCATTTCTAGTAAACCTTAAGTAACGATTGATCATCTTGAGCTACCGAGTTGATCATTGTACATAGTTGAAAGTGTTTTTGTTAAAGTTATCCTGAATCTTCCTCTGTAAAGGGGGACAGTTCGGTTATCTTGTCTTCATAGCAGTAGACACTAACTGAACATGCAAAGGTCTCTCTAAGTAGCCTGGCAGATTTGATAATTCATAAGAGACCCAATTGCGAAAAATTTGGACTGAATTCGAACCAGCGGCAGAAACAACATGCCGTACCAGCTGGGTTACGAAGTCACACCAGGGACAGTCAATTCCGTGCTTCATTTGGTGGATTCGTTATGACAGTCAGCTGTGAAACTTTTGACTTTTCGGCGTGGCTTCATAGCTCAGCTGGTAGAGCGTTTACCGCGTTTGGGCATGTTGTTTCTGTCGCAGGTTCGAATCCAACGGAAATTCGGATTTTTCGTAATTGAATATCTTCTGACTTACATATGTTGTTGCGATGAAAATTACTGGTGTTCACACCTATCAGTTCAATTACCGCATCATCATTACTTTAATTCATGAACCTTAACCCTGTAGTAAGGATGAGCGATCGTAATATATTACTCACACGACTGCTATTCAGTAGTTGCACCAGAGCACGCATTTTGACATCGAAGTAGCCGCAGGAAAAAATACGGGAAGATACATCGGAGTGCAGTATCGCACAAAATGGCCCTTGCTATGTAAAGGAACAGAGCATTGACGTCGGTAGCAAACGAGACGGTCTGGGTCGAGTACCGTATGCAAATGAGTGTTTTTGTTTGTTGTCCTGTTTAGGTGCTTAACCCATGTGTTGCTTTCTTCAATAAATAACCCTTGTGCCGCCTGCGTTCTTGGCTCACAACACTGTTACTTGGGCTGATGGTGGTTCATAAAGTGGCAGACTAATAAGTAAATACCAAACTGAGCAAAATCAGTGGAAGTTCTTGAGAAAGAGAAGTCATCAAGCATACGGATGTAAGCTTATCATTGGCTGCGACAAGGTGTCATGTTCGAAAGTGGTTGCAACGAACGGTGTGAATTGACATCCCCCCCCCCCGCACTTCTCAACAGGGCAGGAGGCACTTAACAACCTCACTCAGCAAAGCAGTCAAGACCTTCATAGCTCGTGGCCATGCCGTCGTCTGATCATTTTAAGAGTTCCTTCAACTGCACTGGACAGCGGGCTGTACGGCAGTCGCTTTGTTGGCATAAGGAGTACGTAACTGAACCGGTGTAGAATGTGCTTATTCATTGTTTTCGTTATCGATAATCAACTGCGTTGTGTTGCCAAGACCACCGGTAGAATGTGGTGGCGGCACAGTTCAAGTTTACACGTCTGGGTGCGCGCTGATTTCATTGAGCTAACAATTTATTCGATTACCGTCTTCGGTAACGTTAAGTTGCGTTTTTCACAGTATGCTTCCGGCCTACACTGTAATCTCACGCTTCCAGATCTGGAAAGAGTATTCTGGCTTTGTTACTTTTTCAGGCGTTTAAAAGTTTTTGTGAACCTTGCATATACAATATTTTCCTGTGTTTATCATTCGGGGGGCCACAATCAGTGGGTGCATTTGTTTTCCATTGTACTGCATCTCGAACGAGTCATGCCAATTGTACACAAAGCTACTCGGATTAAACTACTTTATTCGGCGTTGATTCCTGTGTCACTCACCGCTGTTCCTGGTAAAATACAATTGGAACCGACCCTCTTCTCCCAAGATTCAATAACAGAACAGGAAGCACACTTATACAGAGTGGATGATTTATCGGTCAGACTGAAATTGTCAGCCCACTGCGCTCATTTAGTAACATCTCACTTCCTGTTGGATCGAGAAATGAGAGTTTTATTTGTGGTTATTTAACGCAATCTTCACATGGACTAGGTTATGAGAACCAACCATCATGGTGATGACAAGTAGACTAATTCGCTTGCTGAGTATAAGAAATTGAGCCAGGTTCTCTTCGCTTTCTGAAACCTCCTTATCTAGCAGCTGCTGTGAACATTGGTCATAACTCTTACCATTCTATTTTTAGCGATACGGTTAACCTTAACGAGGTTGTGAGCGGGCGGTGTATGTAACGCACCGTGTATGCCTACCGTGCGGATCATCTCCGGGACAGAAAATTGAGCAACCTGGGAGGCTGGCAGCGTTTCAGCTTCCTCAATGAGATTCTTGAATGTATCATGCTAAGCAATGCTGTGATGGTTCACGTTAAATGATACCACGAGGCCCACACTAAGACAGATAGCGCTCATTAATACCACACACATGATAGATGAGTTCTCCCACGATACAGGGTGTCGGCAATTGGGTTCATGTGCCGGTTGCTATCTGGTTAACTGCAGGACGTGTGTTGATCTTTCGAGCTACAGGACTTTCTACAAGAACGTTACATCCTAGGATTGTCCGTGTAACATGCAAGCCGGCCGTTTACCACTGGTTGTCTGTAACACTTGCAGACCAACTCTGGTGCAATGTGGAGACACCGGGGGACAGCGTTCTTCCGAAGTAGGGGTTCCAACAACAATCATGTAAAGGGAAACAACAAGAACAAGCATGAGCCAAAGGCCCAGTAAGCCATGCACACGGCTTACACAAACAATAACTAAAACGGCACCGAGAACACAGTGGCACGCCCAATTAGACAATTCAAATTCAATTTGTGCGCGCTTGCTGGTTTTGACCGCACGTTACACAACATCCCTCTTCGTTGAGCACTGTCCCAAGTGCTCCCAACCCTCTACAGGCCGACTCGTGCTCATCCTGCCAGGGAACAAGGAGACGGTGCATCCCGGTGTCCCCACAAAATTGCAGAGACAATGGAGAGGGCCCTTTGTGGTAGAACGTATGATGTCTGACTCGACTTGCGTGATAAAAGATCCGGAATCCCCAACTGGTCCGCCGATAATTGTCCATTATAACCACTTGAAACCGTTCACAGATGGCAGCGACAACGACCCAGGAGGAGACGCAGACAGTGTTCCAGAGATAGGATCAGAAGTTGAGGTTCCACCAGAAGGGGGCCGGGGCATGGCATCGAGGACGCTGTCTTAGGTAGTAGGGGATAGTGTAAAGTGAAACCGAAAGTGAAAAAGCGCGCGTCGTATGCTTTTGAATCGCGGCTAATCCCTGCCTTCTTCCCTTGTGTTGCAGAGCCGACGATTTGTGCAATCTCCGAAGAAGAGGCCCCGAGTGAAGACAAACTACCTGAACGAACAGTGACGTAATGTTCCATATTGTTTTTTACCTCTCTCTTACTTTTGTAGTAGTGTTACATTTTCTTAATGAACGATTTCTGGCGAATCCTCGTTCTCCCTCGTATTGGGTATACTACAGTCCGGTCATTTTGGTAGGGTATTCCAGGCCCTGGCCAACTAACGCAAATTTGTAAGGACGTTCGAAATTCCCTGCTATTAACTGCTCGCATTAGGCAAATATGATCCGATGGAGTGATATTCAGTAAGACTGTACGAACTGTGCATAAATACGTGTAAAAAGTCACTGTCCTTTCCAGGGTAATCAATGATCTTATATTACGTCGGCTGGCTAAGACCAAGGAAAGTCATATATTTACACAACAGGCAATATCTGATCCAGCCAGGGGTTCATTGCCCGCATTTTTAGCCTAAGATGGGTCCCGGAACATTTGCACCCCCACAGGCAGTTGATTGTGGTGGGCTTTTTAGTCCGGAACGTCGAGTCCGACTCGGCAGCTTGTAACGTCCTCTAGAACTCTCTTCCCAACGAATCTCCGAAGGACGACTTGAAAATTTGAAGGTCACTGTATCTGCATTCTTCAAGTGGAGTGGGCGTTTATAGACCACTCTCTTGAGTGTTCACTTCGGATGGTGTTTGTTAGTGGTGTCCGATTTCCCCCTTCCTTTCCGTTTTGGTCATGGATGATGTTCTGGGAGATGTGCTTGGGGAATCCAGTGAATTTCGTGTTGAATTTCTTTCCGACATTAAGTTGATCGACATGGAGTATATAGATGACGGTATCTTGCATAACCCCTATGCCGAAGATGTAGACCATACGGAACAAGGTGAATAGCCTGGCTGATTTGTGTGGAATGCGGTTCACACCTGTATAATGCTGCTTTAAAGTTAGGGTGAAGCTACACTGATGTTCTTTATTATAGGTGATCCGCTTGAGACTGGAGAGTTTCACTTAGTGCTGATGAGTAGTCGGGGATTTGGTTTATTTCAAGTTGAACATCACCCACAATTGATCATAGCTGTCGCCTTCCCATAGACTTTCCAGTTGGCCCCTTTTGAAGAGAAGCACTAAACTTGAGTTTCGCTCTCATTAGAGCTCGCCAGTAGTGCACGATCGGGCAACCTGATCATCACTCACAAGCGAAAGTGGTTGTGCGTTCACATATGATAATTCGGTCGTGCCTAATGTGAGGTCATTGGCGCACATGGTTGCCTCATGAACAGCGTGGCCGTGGTTCTAGTTCCGGCAGTGGCGAGGATATGCATTACTGACGAGCTCTAATGAGAGCAAAACTCGAGGCTAGTGCTGTTTTTCGAAAGGGACCGATTGGGAAGTCAATTATGGATGATGTTCAACTTGAAAGTTTTACTTAGTTTGGTAGCATTGTATTGCTGGTGAAATGTCAACGAGGATATGAAAGGCACGGGTTGTCTTTGCCGGCCTGAGTCATCTGTGGTATCGAAAAGACGTTCGGTTGTAGCTGAAAGGAATGGTGCATAATACTTATGTGCTTTTGTTTTGTCCTATGGTTCGGACACTTGGGCTGTCCGCTACAAAGAGTTCAACAGACTTGTGTTTCACAAATGCGGTGTCTAATAACTAGCTTATATCAAGCGTGACGTTTGCATGAACAACGCCGCCGTCCTCCGACACTTATTTCGAAACGCTTGGGATACGCGATTATTGGGATAAGTGATCAAGTTATAAAGACTTCGATCACCAGGTCACATACTCCACATGTTAACCGAGCGTTTCCGGCACCGGACATTATATCCTCAGACTACCGGCAGTTAGGTGAAAGTACCTAGTGGTCTAGCAACGATGTGTTCAGGAGTGATGAAGACCTTGTCTGTTTCATTGAGTCAAGTTGGCAGGTATCGCCTGTCCTCGTAATTACTCAGATCCCTGGTTGTGAACGCCATTCAAGATGGCATTTTGTATGTATTCATAACATGTCTGGCTTTCTATCTAGTCTTATCTTCTTCATTTTCATATTTTTGTAGTTTTTCCTCTGAGTTATCCCACGTCACCGTTGGTGATGGGCGGCTCTCCAGACTAAAACACCTTCTGTTCGGGCTCATAGTCTTTCTGAATAGATAAAACAATCATTGATTGCGTTGTTCGTTGCATTGCAAACTGTCCTCGGGATATGGCGATGAAGTAACTGAATCTGTGAATAATGTGTGCTTTCCTACGAAAATTGCGAGTTAGAAAAGCCACCTGTATTCAGCAAATGTCACAAAGGCAATCGTTACTGAGACGAGTGCCTGTGCGTAAATGTGTATCTGGCCCAGTACGCTGGTTGTGCAGTTTCCATAAGAGGTCCGGGCCTGTTGATAGGTGCTAGCCGAAGCTGTCCGCCTTCTGCCCAGTAATATAAGTGTCCAAATTCACTTTCATCAGCAAAATTCGTAGAAGTGTTTGAAAAACAAATTAAATTTGGAAGCGAGTTTTGTTTCTTCTAACATAAAGTGGAGTCTTTTTTCTCTATTGGAAACTATTGATCCTGCTAATAAACATGTGGTCAGGTTGTTCGCATGAGATCTCTTAATTCTACATAAGGTACCCCAAGGTCCTAGCGATGGTTGCCATGGGAAAAATCGGTTTTCGAGATATTTCCTTCTATACGATTTCTCGTGAGCGTTTGTTGGTGACAGTTGCTTTGAGCGATTATAACTGTTGCTAAACTCGTTGGAGAGACAATCATAAAATTTGTGTATTCTCGAGGGGGTTACAGATGAAAATCCCGTTTGAGCTTTCTTTAACTAAGTTTGATCGGAAACGCTGAAAGTGTAAGTACTTTTGTAGACGTAGCTTTTACTTTACTGAATCATGAGTACGGGAATTGCCATTTATCCCATCTTACTTCATTTATTGCGTGCGGCTGATACGTTTTGTTTTGATAATTTTCTATCGTTTATGGCGATCTTATTTTCCTCGTAACATTGGGTTCATACTTCTATTTTGTAAGTCGGCATTCTTTTACGTGTACAGTCAACTTCCTTGGTAACATACCTTGTACAGTTCAATTTGTGTGCCAGCTAAAGACGAAAAGGCTCCTTTGACCGAATTCAGGACCATTGACAAACGGTGTTGACCAACATACCAAATCAATTTTCCTTAACAGAAAGCCCATTATTACTCAATCCAACAATAGTCCTCAGAAGGTTTACCGACCGTACTTATTCTACCGGACCGTAACCTTACTGTTTGCATGTTGCTGTCGTTCGACCTGTCGGCTAACCGATGATGTCGCTGTACATCAGCGTACAACCATCGTTGCTGGCAGTTTGGTTATAAGGCCCGCGCACAACCCTATTTCCACAATATGTTTGAGTGTCTGTGCCTTGTTAAGAATAGGGATCAACGGTAACATTTTTTCTGGTTTGCTTAGAAATTTAGAAAAAGACTATTCGAAACAGAAAAAATTGTATAGTGAGTAAGCTAACCGAGGCCGAGCACAGTAAGTAAAACTGTGCAGATGCAGTTGGATAGTCATCCTTATGTTGTGAATGCACAAAAAGCGTGAGCTGTTAATTGCTGTTGCTCTGATCTGACGAAGGCGATAGCACAAGATCACTAGTGAAGGGGGCGACATCTTGCAGTGTACCCGTTGCGAGGAGATCCTGGAATTATCATCACGGCGTGTTGGAGGAAAAGCCTTAAATAGAAGACGTAGCAACGGGAAATATGTGAATACATTTTTCAAACCGCCCTACGATTTGATAGGCGAGATTTTTTCTGACAACCGAAGAACCGCACGACAGTTGAATGACGACAGGAAAACATGTAGACGTTCAGTATAAATGAGATGACCATATGGGATTTGTACACACGACATAGTATTTTATGTGCTAACCACTACGGGACATCGAAAAGGTAAATGATTCCTATCCAGATGTCTTGTGCTTTATGAAGTTCTCTACTTTACGTGCACGCTGAGTGACGTTGACAGCATTTGAAGTGTTAATCACACTTTTTATCTAGTCTACTGCTGAAGAACGTTCAGATTTTTGGATTTGTAGAGATTCCCACTTTTTGGTTATTATACCATGTGGTCGATGAAACCGGTGTTGTTTGTTATGGCCCTACTTTCTCTTGCGTTTCAACAATGTTTTCCGAACACGAATGTTTCCACTATTGAACCACTCTTCATTTTTTGCTATGCACTACGCCGGTCGTTGGTTTAAAAATCAATTAGGCCATCGATATTGAATCCAATTTAGTGCGCACTGTTTCATAGTGTACATTTTTAATTTTAATTTGTATAGTTTGATTACAGTTTGTAATAGAAAGAATGGGATAACCTCGTGCAAAGAGAACTGATCTTTAGACAGATTATCTTGCAATCACATACGGAGCAAGCATTGTCTCAGTCTTGATGTACATTGCCCAGAATGCATACCGTGCGAGAGGTGGCGTTGACCACCGAGGGTCGACTTATTTTTTTGAAAAGGCTGTCTGGGATTTAGTTAAGGTCACAGCCGGTTCATCCAGAGGATCAACTGGGTAGTTTTGGTACTCAAGTTAACTGAACAGTGGGCACTGATCAATCGTTTCGGTTGAACTTTATGCGCGATGTGTCGGCCCTATTCGGTGTGTGACCACCGAAGTTATCAACGTGCTTGCTTTGCACTCTGAAGTTCGGTCCCCGGCTCTGATAAACGTGCACATCACTATTGAGATTTGTAAGAACAAAACCCGTTTCAGCCAGGTCGACTGGAAAGCCTGTCTGTGCTATGGAACTGAGTCATGCTTAACTCGTTCCATGGTATCATGGACAAAGACGTGTCACTGCAGTGTTTTGACGATGGAATAGAGGATTTCAACCACCTTGTGAGTTGGTTCTTTATCTGAAATGTGCTAAATCAAGCCAAGTCATTACCGTATTAATCCGTAAACCAGTAAATATGTATACGGCATGTTCGCCTTCATTAAAAAATAATGTGAGATCGATGGCACACGGTTGCCTCATGAAATCGTGGAGGAAGTTCTAGTTCGGCCGCGGTAGGAATATGCACCACTGACGAGCTCTAATGAGAGCAAAACTCGGGTCTAGTGCTTCTTTTCAAAAGAGGCTGGCGAGAAAGTCTATCTGATTGGGACAGCTGCGATCATTTTTGGGTGATGTGCAATTCATATGAAAGATGGTGCTGTTTTATTATCCACAAAATGTATACCAAAGCAAGAACAGTTGATACGTAGAACCTGTAGTGGTGGTCACAGTTACATTGCAGGTTTCGTGAGTTTTGTTCACTGTGCTAGTGTTAAAATTATTAGGATTATTGAGTGATATGATTATCTTTCTGACACTCACTTCGCACCGTTCCACCTGATTTGTTACTCATCAACAACTGCGGTAACAAAGGTTACAAATAATTGTACATTGTTTACGGTCGTATTAAAGTCTCATAAATTCTGCCGGCCTGGACCACTGGTGGTAAGCACGTGGCTATCATTCTATACAAACTACAGTCTGCTCTCAGTAAGGGTCGTCTACGTAACTATCCGTTAGTTTTCAAATAATCGTTCGTCACACCTGCACGTACGTCCCTCTTGGCTTCGCCTGAAAGTTTGTTATCCGTAGCGGCCTACACGTTTGGATAAAAACACGCTACAGTCAATGAATGCCTTTGATTCAGTTCAACACAGCGGAAAAAACACACAGTGAGATGATAGTACTTTGTTTACTGTTTTCACTCACGAACGTAAAACGTTAAGCTGTACACAACATGTGATTAACACTAACGATCCTCGGAGTCCAATCTTGTGCCTAGATAACTGATTGATTCAGACTGTTGATCTGCCTTGGAGCTGACTCCTTTGTAGCGTAATATCACATCTTGATGGTTGCAAATGTTTTACTGAGGAGATGGAACGAAATGTTATTTGTTAACAGGATACACATCTTCTGCGTCGGTAATAATGCATATCCGTTAACGAACTAATCCACACTTGGTGGAGATCGCTACACCGAATCTTCAATGAACTCTGTTGACAGTCTCCATGATGGGCGTTTTTTGTTATTATCTGTCCTTACATCTTCGAAAACACAGTGAAGTTTTTAGACACCCTAGTACGTGAACAACTTTATAAAACTTTCAATCGATACTGCAATACTTTAACATTTATCAACACATTTCGCAAGTTGAATTCAATTTGCACAGAAAATCTGGCAACAGTAATTTTTATCCATGGCTTCACAATGGATCTGTATCAGTTACTAATGGAGTAAAATGCCAGAAACTAACATCCTCATATGCAGAATGTACCCTGATAACGTTGGACATTAATTTCAACTGATAAGCCAGAAGAATAAGAGCCACAGAAATGACTTCTGCGTTGGCAATCCACTTTAATTCCATCACATTCGCAAGTTCGACAATTTTTTCGGTTGTTCTTCGGGGTAGTTGGGTTTTACAAGATATTGGTAGAAGGTTGGTTGATAGTTCGTGGACACTGAAATACATAGTTCTGCTATTTTCCTTAATATGGGAGCAAACATGTTTTCCCTCCTGAGCATTTATCAGACTACTCATTCAGCATTATCGGCGTGCTCTTTTCTTTGGTACGCGGAATCGAACCTCATTTCAGTAGGGCGAAAACCACCGTAGACTATAAGATTCGTCATATGTTAAGTAGCTGTATGGATTCGACGCGCCTGTTATTTTCGTTTTTCTCATAATTGCGCATCTGTTATGTAACCTCTTATCGACTAACTAATGATTAAGACACGTCCATTTGCCACTTTGGAGACCGCGCAAGTTGCTTTTGTCTGGTCAACAATTGGCCATCACCAGTATTGTCATTTTCTTTGCGCTACAAGTCGAATGTTCCGTTATGTTCGACCGCGACACGATTGATTACACAGATGGTGTAATGTTATGGCTTGAGTCCCAACCAAATGATACCGGTCTGCGTACTATACCCGATGAGAAGAGAATTAGATGAAGTTGGGTCTTATACTTCCGCATGTTTACTTATCTAGCCAGGGGTAGGATGTGATTTCAATCTAACCCACACTCATGTTGTCAGTCAACCCAAGATTCGTAAGTTGGAAAAGTCCGTCCTCAAATTTCGTTTCAGCCTACTGTGTCGTCTTCAGTAGAAAGCATCTAGGTGGATGGGCGACGGGCAATGCCGGAACTGGCTGGCAATTCAGCAGGATCAGCCCACAAGCAAAATGGTTGTGGGCTGGTCTGGAAATTTCAATTAATCGCGGGGTTATCGATTGGAGTTAACAGGACAGTTACTGTGTCTCCATTTCGAGACGATCGGGCAATCT
>JTDE01021039.1:12684-29727 GCA_014338405.1 Paragonimus skrjabini miyazakii
TCACTACAAAAAACATTGTCTGCAGTCGGTAAGTAACATTCGGGAGTACCTGCGTCTATTACCTATTATATATTGTCTTTACCAAAATTACTACTAATATTGGCACGCCATATTCACATCCAACGCGAATGAAGACCTCCAGAAAATCGCCAGCGCGCATAGTCGACTTGATAATAAATCTGGTGTACTTCTTGGTCATACCATATATTAGATTATGTTGAGACCTTCCCAAAAGGAGACACCCTTTGAGCAACACTAAACAATTTTGGTAGCCCATTTTGTAAAGCTGCAAACGCAGAAGTAGTGTATTTGGAAATACGACAAATTCGTAGATCTCAGTGAATTTGTTTGTCCATTTCTTTTCTTGAAACCATTTTGACCAAAAATGCAAATTTTGAACCCAAATTTCTTATAGATTCACAACATACAAACAATAAGAGTTCGAATAACGGAAACACAGTTTCATCAGTTGGCTGTAGAACAGATCTGTGAACATAATTTGTTATTCTTTTGCGAACAAATTGGCCTCCGCTAAGTCGACTGAGAAATTAGATTCACAATATACAAACAATAAGGGTTCGAATAACGGAAACACAATTTCATCAGTTGGCTGTAGAACAGATCTGTGAACATAATTTGTTATTCTTTTGCGAACAAATTGGCCTCCGCTAAGTCGACTGAGAAATTAACTCCGGAGTGTACACCAAGGTATATTGTTTACGTGCGCAATGCGTTCAATTATATAGAAGATACACATACAACTACACTAGTATGAGAACCCAATCATCCCCTCGTCTTCAGCTCGTTATTGTCTTTTGTTGTCATTTGTTTGTTTCCCTGTCATCAAATCTCCTGACTTTTGTATCTGAAAGATGAAGATCTCAATTTTACACTTATCTAATCAGCACTGGCCGGCAATGAAAAAAAGACCCCCGTCTCTATGACACTCAGACTTATTCTTTCAAGGTTACATCAGATACGGAATGTGTGTGTGTAAATACAAGACGTAACTTGGCTACAGTCTTCGGGAGATGTTTATCCAGACATGGATTCTACGATCTATGTATGGATGTATATAAAGTGGCCATTCTAAGAGATGATGAATTGTGAAAACGAAGTAAGATGGGAAGACACTGAGGAACAAGACAGAAGTGCATTCTCTGTGTATCCATCGTACAGCAGACATCTTAGAATAGAAGATTGACAGTTGGTAAATGGTTACATTGGAAAGTCGGAAGAAATTAAATTTTACCAGGGTGAATCAAAATTTCAAGTTGTTCGAACCCTCGGTTTCCTATCCACCGACAACGTTGTCACAATAAACTCCCCAGTGGCTGCTTGGGATTAGACACTACTGGACAGCAACTACGTATTATGTACGAGTTACTCGATGTTATCTCTTTAGTGTTCCGATTCCAAAGAAACTATGCAGAATATGTGAAGGTGTATTTTACAAAAATGACAGGACTAGTGAAGGATATCGTTAGTTACTAGTAATCCATTCCCGAAATTCCGATTGGTTTGGGCAGTTTATTCAGACACGTTGAAAAGTGAAAGGTTAGATCCACTTGTCTTGCTTTTTAGTGCATCCTCCAACATGTTGAATGTTGTTGTGTTACAGGGCACTAAGATGTCAAAAATGACTCCCTCAAGGCATTGTCTATGACTTCTTTCGAAAGCACATGGGCATTAGTCTTCTCACTTTTACAGCCGGAACTCGGAATCAGTGTTTATCTCAAGGACGGAAATCTTTTGGATCAAACTTACAACCTGGGTGAAGAACTGGAAGAGGTGAGAAAGAATTAACCCAAAGTCAACTTGGTTTCAGATTTTGTTAATTCCCCCAGTGAAATTTAAACAGTTGTCATTGATTCTGTGACCTTCTCAGTTATTTGGCTGCTCTGTTTTTAGTCACAACAATTCTTGTTTTATTCAACTGCTAATTTTGTGTTCTTTTTTATAAGGTTGAGTGAATGAACACAGTTTTCTTAGCATGTTTCAAGGTCACAACGAAACACCATGATTTAGATAGATGATTACACACCTAATTTCGCCTCAATTTTTGAAGAAATGTTTCTAGACCTCAGCATTTCTCTATAGTCCTCGATGCAAAGCGGATTTCATTCACGCAATCCTTGCGATTACTTTAACAAGCTAAATTAATGTGGACATAAATGTAACGTTCTTACTTGTTGTATTAAGCTAGCTAAAAGCGTCCATCACTAGGAAACCTTTTTGTGTTTGTCCACTATTGACAATATTGGACATCATGTGAGTTAAACAACACGATACCGTTAAACAATCTGTGAAAAGTTGTATGGAATTCAAATGCGGAACCCTGGTCTAGGTCACGATCTATTGCTAACGGGAATGCTACTGCACTTCAGGTGAGGTCATAAAACTTTACGGTGAGATTTTGCAGAATGTCCAGATTAATGACTACATAAACCAAGTGATGGTTATGTTGGCCAGATCATGACCAAACTACTACACACACTAGATTATCCACATTTGCTTGTGATAGTCGCCAAGTCCAGAATACTGTGTTGAGCACGCTAGTCCCATGAGTAGATGGACAGGAGTTAGGATGTTGGTAAGGGCAAGAAAATCAACTAATGGCAAGCTTAAATTTGAGTCTAGACATTCTTTTAAAAGATGTCAGTAGAAACATACTGAAGTGAAGATTTAAACTGTCAACGAAAATCAACATCCTAATAGAATGATCACCTACTGTGGACAACCGGATATTCCTCCGTTGTATCTAGCCTTGATTAAAAAGCGTTGGCGTATCGGCATGCTTGCTTATAATTTACAAATGAATACAGAGTCAGTTTGTAGAATCTAAACAATAGCCAAATTCACATAGATGATTGGTCTTTGCAATCATCATTGTTCAACTTTCAACAGTCGGAAGACATCGCAATCAGCGTTTCGAGGTTTGAGAGTGGAGTGACCTTATTGTACAGTCAACGAACTGCACACCACGGGTAAATTGAATTTGATTTACCGCGGTTGAAGTGGTGCGAGTCGTTTGGTGCAGCACAGTAGATTTGGTTAGCTCATACGCGCGGTTTTCTGACGTTTTCAGTCATTCCCCCGTGGAAGGAGCTACGTCGTCTCCCTGGACGACAGGGTTGGGAACACTGATTTCACTCATACCATACCGACAGCTGGTCAGGACACGACCAGTTTAGAAGGTTTGTAATAAGAACTGGGGGGTATCCATTTTCTCTGGGATTCTGATGGATAAAATCAATATCTTTGGAGTAGAGTACATCAGAAATGAATTCGCAGAATTTATTACATAATGTTCGTACAAACTCGTGTTTGTGTGTGATTGGCGCAAAGCTTTTGAAATCCACCTCCTGATCTGCAATTTCAGTATATGCTTATATTGAAAGTTGTCTCTTTATGTTCAGTCAGCCTGGCGTTTAAAAGAGATAATTGTTTTTAATCCCTGATTTTACTAATGAAATCAACATTACATTGCAATTTATTAAGAAGCGTGCATTTGCTCGTGCTTGTCTTCACGGTTCATCTAATTTTCATGCCGATATGTTGGGTTGATAATGGTTTGCGCTACATTACCAAAACAAGTCATAATGATTTGGGCTAGTGTTCGTTTCTGGTCACATCGTCCGCATATCAGTAGAATTGTTCATTGAATAAAACTGAACGTTACTGTTGCACCTGGTTAAAGTCTTGTATATCTGAAACAAAGAAGAATCTAGTCTCATACTATCCTCATATAATACATTTATGGGTAGTGTTAATCGTTTCGATCGATGGCATATTCATAGACGACGACTGAACGTATATATCTTACGCACTTTCAACGAAACCAGCTATCTTCATGGGCAGGAGTACATGAGTGGGTGCTAGCCGATTTGGAGGCTTATATCAACCAGTCATGTAGAGAACAAATGCAAAACGGCGATTCATATGCATATACGTAACTGTGCTCGTGCGGTATTTCCTCGACTAGATGTCGAGGTCGAGACACTTTTTTGTGGGTGAAGCAAAATGAGAAACAGCAAGCTATTTAAGCTACCCAGCAATAAGAAATACATTAAACGCATCATGCAAAAGGTCGACACAATGCGAGTGAGTGGTCATGTGAAACAAGTAATCAAGAAATGGTCCACAACTTACACGAACCCTTTTTTTCCCAGCTAAAGACATACTCCCAAATAACCAAGTTCCAGAGGAGACCAACCACGGCAGAGGAAAATCCTGTTGGTGATAATATCCACGTGGAGGCCTCTAGTGTCCAGCTGATGGGTGAATATCGGCGTCATTGCGATACGCAATGGTATCCGGAAGATCTAGGCGAACAAACGGTTGGAGATAAACTGCTTGAAGAAATTCATCAGTTGTTAACTGAGGAGCTAGTAAGTTTTTTGCACAGTTGAAAAATGTAAACCACATTTTACATATTTAGATTTTCATGTTTCCACAATTATAGGCTGATCTTATTGGGAGACTTTCTCATACTGCATGCGACGGCCATGTTGCGATCGAATATGTCCATGATCCCAAACAAAATCAAAAAACGTGCGTCAAGATAGTAATGTTTGTTGTTAGTTCAGTTGATTGAGTCGTGGAGCACAGTTTCAAATTCAAGGCAAACAACTGCCTTCTTTATAACATTTTGTTCTCAATTTTATCCGGTCTCACATGAGAAGACATGTGTATAAGGTTGTGTACGGAAGAAGCTAGCAGATATACGCTAGTGTAATTGGGAGAGCTATTGTATCCACACAGCCGCTGATTACCTCAAAATTTTCATTGACAAAATTCTTCCACATCACAAGGTGTCAATTGAAGTTAATGGGGATACAATTTTCTATTAGCAGTCGAGGATTCTGATTGGTACATGTTCGTTATCGCTCATGATTTATTGCAGTTTTTGCGTTCATACAAACGTTTATGATTGCCATTTTTTGACGGAAGCTTTAAATATGATTTTCTTTCACCAGTTCTACATTTACTTACTCCTATCTGGAGTTAGGAAACGGTTTACATCCGTTTGTAGTAATCACGCCGACTACCGCCTCATATTAGGAATGACTTACTTGCAAATTTGTAATGAACAATGGAAACTTCCACTGCTCATAAAAATTTAGAGAATAAACATTACAAATACAAATATAAGAGCCATGTATTCAATTTGCTTTCATAAATAGAATAAAATGATTATTCCAGACATTTGATAGCACAAATTATAAAGTGGTATCAAGAAATAGAGTCAGATAACAAAATGTAAGGATACACAGTGATATGTGTGATCAATGGGGATCAGCTTTGTATTAATTCGTTAGATAACTTCAAATCCATAACGCAAAGAGGATAGGGATAATTTCACAGGCAAAATATTGGCTTGTTTATATGTACCTATGTGTTGTTGTATCGTCTCGTTTACTGCTTTGCCGTTTCCTATAAAAACGTTTGTGGTTGGAAGTCGCGTTAATTGATAGACAGGGCAATGTTTGTGTGCGTGTGTGTATGTGTAGGGGGAGAATGAGTTGCCCCAACTGTGACGATACATCTTAACCTTGCCGAGCGCCAAACGAATAAACATAATTATCTCTACACCGAACGTTATAGTTTGAAATGTAAGAAACATTGGAAACATTCGACCATACTGGGCTACCAAATACGATATTTTATAACAGCAATTAGCAAGGACTAACTAATAGTAAGATTACTTGGCTAATTCACCAATCTACGTGTGAAGACAAATTTAGTGTGATGGTTCGGACATATGATGGGACATGACACATTCGATGATGTCAATTTAGACATCAGACATCTTAAGTTTAGTTCAAAATACCTTCAGTGAGGGCAATGTTGTCAGGTGTTCCATGTTGACGTAGGAATATTTACTGAAGTTAACAGTATAGTCGCCACCCCTTTGCTCGAGGCTTTGCGACAACCTGAGGGTTATTCACAAGCGACTGTGGCCATAAAATATCGGAGGTGTTCAAGTTTACTACAAAATTGGTCGATATGTTCATTTTAAAAGCACAAGGGTCGAAGGTTAACCCCTAGTTGGCGCAAGAGTACACATCGTCGGCGAGTTTTAACACGAGAAAAACTAACGTCTGTAGACCGTCTTTCGAAGTGTGAAACCGATGCGTCTAACCGGAAGCAAAAGCTAACAGCAGCTGCGCTTGATACCAAAACAGTGAAGATGAGACAGATAAACAGACAGCAAGCTCACTTGTTTTGGTCAAACTGGTATGATTGGTTACCAACATCAACTCAGGGCATGTACTGGGATACGCATTTGTTTATATTCTCACTACCATGCTTCGGAAAGTGCCTCAATGAGATTGATTATAATGTGAGATAGATTTACTTAATCGATTGATTTTTGGTTACGTAACTTGTGTCTGATTGACGGTAGTCACAGTGTTCCACCATAACATTGATGAACATGTAAATGCGTAAGCGTGGCATGTGATATACGGAAATCCTTGATCACAGGTACAGTTATCATTAGTGGGTGCATTCTTTTCTTCAATACGTTTCACATATTCTTTTTGGAGTTGATTCCTGTTACTCTGAGTATAGAATATAACATTTTATTGATTCGCGAAAGCTATTGTTGATCAGGACACTAGTTGACATCCTTTCACAAAAACACCGAGATTATCTCTAATTGGAATTTTCACGTTGATGTGACCTCAAACGAAACATGCTTCTTGAAGGACTTTATTGTTAAACACATTACGTGATACGTAAAAATAAACTACGACAATTCTACACACTACGCTGCACGGCTCTCATGTTCCCCTCTGTGTTTCCAATCACAAATAGTTAGGTTATTTATTAAAATGTTTCACACGAAACTTACACACCATTCCGAATGTCGTTACCGGTCTTCTGGGTACGGAGGATGACAAACAATCTCAATATGTGTGTTTTTCTTTTTTTATTTGCTCTATGTTATTTACTAACCTTAGTGAATGGTACGAAACCTCTGATTTTAGGACACCTATTTATTGCAACCCAGTTTACATATTCCTGGATAACAAAGTCACAGTACATAAAACGTCATTGTCTCTTACAGCTTGTTATGAACTCGATCGAGTGTTAATATGAACACAATACTTATTACCTCATTACAGGACGCTTGTGAGTCGCGAATGAGCTACAAGCCACTGTTCATGAAAAACACGTAAGCCGACGGACAACGTGACATTTACCGTCCACTCAAGTCAATGATTGTCATTATCGTTCACCAGCAAGTTTGATATGTGTCGGTGCTCATTTGCCCTTCCCCAAATTGACCTTTTATCAATGGAATTCCGATCAATTTTTGTTGCCGTGTTCAAATCGAGTATAGAAACTTATAAATATGACGTTTTTCTCCATTGTCTCTATTAAGATTTTCACGTTTGAGCGGGTGTCACTCCTAATTCAAACAATCAAAATGTTGACAGTTCAGGATTACTACATTTCGAACTGCAGACAATTCAAAATGTCGATAGCTCATAATCCCAACACTGAACGCTTTATCGATTAAAACATTTTAATTCGTTACTACAATGTTGGGAATTGACAATCTCCAACAGGTAACAATCACAGTACATGGGAATTAGAAAATTAACCTCAGTGGAGTGCATTATTTTAGTGAAAGGAGACAAGGTGTGAAACGCCGCAATTGTAATCCCAAAATGATGGATTTTCATGAGATATGACCGTGGTTAAGGTTAATGTTTCCTCATCAATAGTCTCCTGTGCTTTTGATAGGGCTTACCGGGGATTGTGGATTCCGTTGTGTTCTTCTCTTGTTAATGTTTTTTCTATGATTATTGACCTATAGTACAATCTCCAGCGTGTGCTGACCCTATAAAATACTGTCATTCACTATGTCATGCTTGGACAAAAAAAGAATTACTTGCTACACAGAATTGTGTACAGAGTACATAAACAGGGGAAAACTACGGTAGTATAAAGACAAAAATGCTATTTATCGAAACCTTCCGTGCATTCGACAGTTGCCATTGTCTTCAAACCGTTCAGTGACATCGTCTTCTTCGATTGACAAATGGAAAACCACTTTGAGTCCTAAGTGTCTAGGCAAGTAAATAGCTCCGCATTACGCTATACCCTTCATCACTGCCATATCTGGCGAATCGTATACCCGACTGAGTTTTCTCCAGTCCCTTCGACAGGGATGAGGGGAGCAACGTTTGTTTGATATATCACGGAATTTCATTTTCGAAGCACTAAGAAGAGTTACTTCTGGATCACTCGATTCCGTCCTCGACCTCAGCTCAGTACTTTTTTCTGGCATCCAATTGGATTTTGAAGTAAACAATCACAGTTTTCTTCAGTCTTGTTACTCGTAAACATGTAACCTAACTATAAAACTAGGAACTTACCAAAAACTACAGCGTGTTCACTGTGAAAAGCCAATTGAGGATAGTTGACACGGTTATGATAGTAGCATCCATAAACCAGCATTGTGGTAATAACAACCGTCCCAGGATTTAGTTTTTTGGAAACATACACACAGCATATCTGTCTCAACAACAGAAAATAATTCATAACTCAGCTTCATATGAAGAAATGCAGGAATAACAATACCACCAAGTGATTGTTCCTTCGAACGTCATGCTGCTTTTATGATTAACTGTAATTTTTAGCAAACGTATCCTTTGATGCTGCGTACGGTTGCAGCAGTGGCGGAGTAGCGGCTAGGTTGTCTTACGCAACCTCACATATCTGGTTCGTGTGAACTGTTACCTACACAACATTTGTGGCCAGATGATTATTACCATCCAGCAATTTCGTCATTCCTCGCTCTTTAAAGCATTGTGATTTTCTCTGCCTTCATAAAGCCAGTAGCCCTGAGCATTCAGTGTATGACTACCTCTGTGTGATATAACGATTTTTCTATGGTTTGACTCCACGGATAAGTTAACAGTAATGAAAAATTGAGCTGGATCACTAATATTATTATAGGTGCATGTGTATGAACGATTACTCAGATCACTTCGCACGGACGATTGCATATACGGTCTCTTCCTTCTGTTCGGTTGAGCCATACTCGCATACGGTAAACAGGTTAACTTTGTCAAAATACACAAGAACATGAGTCGTGTGAGCCACGTTACAAAATCTGCCTGCCAAAAAAGCATTGAGAAGACTAATTTTTCTTGATAACTGACACGGATATGATGATCCAAGGTTAGTCCTGCTATGGCATTTTTATAAGTTAACAAACTCTTGTTAGTAAGCGCCATCCATACGGTTATGTTGGCTGCTATGTCAGTCTGTCAAGATTATACCCCAGTGGTTTACCGAACTGTAGACACCTTGAGTTTTGGGTTTTGACATTTAGGAGTTTCATACAGACTCAGAGCAATACCATAGAAACCCTTTGGAACATCACAATTTAACAGCAAGTCATGGAAACGTGGCACGGGTCACGCCGAAATATCATCGAGATATCTTACTATGGATAAGGTGATATAGTTCTGGATATTGAGCAACATTCACACTTAGGTAGTTGCATCTCAAATGGTGAGGTTGTGAAGAATGATAACACAGCCGATATCTCTAGCTCCTGGTTGGTTTTCTCTAAATTAAAGTATCCTTAATGTCTTAACTGATGTTAAACTTTGTGGTTGCAAGATCACAGTTAGAACAGTTTTAATTCATGCTCCAATAATGTGCTTGCTAAATGCAGAGAACATCATGGATACTTAAGTCGTTGACCTTCAGGTGCATCAGCGGATAAGCAACCGAGGTGTCAGCAGTGTGGGCTGTTCACGTTGAAAATCAATAGAGTTCATACATTAAATACCTATAAATGCATTATCATGGATGGTTAACTCAGGTATCGCGAATGCCAACAATTCGTTTATCATGCCGAGTCGTATTCACAGAACCTTCAACCTAATAACGTCACATATGTAGTGATTGACTGATATTATACTAGAGAGATATAAAAGCAGTTCAGAATAATTATATCGAATATGACAACGAAAGCTGAATGACCGATTCACATCTATTTCAAAATCACATCAAATTAGAGTGGAAATTGAGTTGTGTGCTCAGAACTCAGACTGTCAGTTTATGAAAATCACCTGATTCACACCGAATTCAACTTACTTCGCTGCTGATCAGGATGATGACCGGTCAGTCAACGGATTGATGAATAATTTCAAGCACTTGTTAACTAAGCGACGTTTATGACACAACATGACGTTTTGTTAACTTTCTTGGTTGTATAAATCACTTCCGTTATATCACTCATTCTGCATAAAATCAACCATTTGTTAGTAAAATAATAAGCGACAGTCAAGTCAACTTAATCTCCGTTGACCAAACAGTCAGCGTTCATTCATAGTCTGAAGCTAGTTTTCGCGATTAGAAGAGCGGTTATAAGAGCTTGCATAGGTAAAAATGTCGTAAAACAAACTATTTTATGATGCCTGATAAATAGTAGACAGTTTTGTTTGATGCCATTGAAGGTCGTTTGACACGTTCGAAAGAAAGTAACGGACTTTAATTTCACTCTTGTCAAAGCTCGTCAGTAGCGGATATCCTTGCCATGGCGGGGCTAAAACTCCGACTACGGTTTCATGAGGCAACCGTGTTGACCACTGCACCGTTGATGTCGCAATAGGCACGTCCGAATTTTCATATGTGAACGCTCAATCACCTTCGCCTGTGAGTAGCGCTCAGACCACCCGATCGCCTCTATAGGGGACACAGTAACTGTCAGGTAATGGGTGAATTCACAACGAAAACGTCTTATTAAGTGAAACTTTCGGGAGCCAGTAAAATTATGTCAACCAAAATTTCTGACTGTTTGTCAGTTATCAAAATACCGCCCAACAAGTTATGGTAAACAGCATGTGTTTATTGGTTAGTATTCGTCGGAAAAACATGACCGGTTTTCTGACTGTTCTCTTTCATCTGGTAGGCTTACTCAGTGAACTGCAATCATATACCAACAAGCCTGAAAATTTCGGTGATTTTGGAATCACAAGAAGTCATAGTCATGAGATGGTCTATTGTAGGTCGTCAGTGTCGAGACTGTCAGACAGGTTATCCATTACCTAGTTCGGTGTTCAGACATGATAATTCGGTCGTGCCTAATATGCAGTCAGTTGCGCAATGGACAAGAAAACGTGATGGAAGTTCAAATCCCGGCCAGGGCTTAGGTGTACATCATATATGAGCTCTAACAAAAGCATACTCAAAGCTAAGTTATTCTGGCCGGAAGGAGTTTGGCTAAAAATCTACGGGAATATGACAGCTGTGATGGGCTGTGATGTTCAACTTATAATTTGAGTTGGTCACACTCCTCTGTTCAACAGGACTCAAATTTTGCAGGTCGGTTTCCGAATCGCGTCGCTAATCTGTACTGCAACCACTCCTGGAGAATAAAGAAATGGATTATTTTATTGGAGGGGATCTGATGCAAAAAGAGAAGGTCGCATTTACCCACACCCACATTACGTGAGAATAAGAAAAGTCAGTGTACCATGAAATATCTTATCACTTTACTTGGTTTTATTACACAGTCATCAGCTTTCTGTTGTTCAGCAGTCGTCTTTCTTGAGTAGGTTGGCAATTCACAAAAGAGACCAGTAACTTCTGTCTGCACGTGACCATTTCTTTTAGCGCGGTTAACTCGCTGGTTACTGGAAGTGCTCCTGAATTCTAAATGGTATTGCTTGCAGCGTCTTCCTCCTTCACTTTGGTTATTTTCCCACCTTTGTTTGACTTTCTCAATCAAAGAGTCATCAGAAATACAGAACTGTAGATATACCTACGTTATATTCAAATGAAGTCATGTATTACCTGCCCAATCGGTGAATACAATAAAATAAAATCGTTATCAGCTGTTGATAACTCAGTCAATTGCTTGGCAAGTTTATTTTTCAAGACTGAGGATTTGTAATTCTTGAACCTAGAAGGAATCGCTTCAGGTGGCCTAAGACGAAACTACTCAACCGAAGGCATTAAGGATATGGATATATATGGTGCAAAATTCTACAAAAGACTTGAATTGTTATGTAGTACACCGAAGCAGGCAGAACTGTTAACATATTTTTTGGGTAGTTGACGCCGTTTTATTTATATGCATTCAGTTCAACATTTTACTTTGGAAGTATCCAGAACATCTAGTTTGGTTGCAGCTGCACACATCCTAAGGTGATTTACATTTGCGCGGGAAAAAAGATCACCGAATCTAAATTTCAGCTGTGGTAGTCGGCATCCCAGCCAACACGTCAAACGGCGAGCGAAAGCTCAAGTCCAGCTTGTTGAGCACTAAATATCCATCCTTTGTTTACTGAGAAACTGTTTCGTTGAAGTTGCTGAATAATCTTTTGGACATCTCCAGAATAACTTGGTCGAATATTGCTAAGCTGTTTTCCGGGTCTTCCCGAACAAAGGCCACTTATAATTTCCAATAATGATCACGTATGAAACGGATCAGACTACTCCGTATAAAGACCAACCGGTGCAACGAGGTGAATATGGTAATCCACGTCTGCTGACTTAGTGACGATTACTAAAGGTACTTCATCTACACTTGCCGACAATCTGTACGGCGGCTACCTGGATGCCTGTGTGCCCCAACGGAAGACTAGGTAGGACATCATAAGTCATTAACAGATGGGAATGCAAAATAATATTCAACTCTGCTGAGATGATGCGCAAAACGGTTACATACACATGATACAAGAAAGAGTTTACTCAGGGCTGGGGATAAGTGCAACCCTCTGTATGTGGTCTTATTGACCAATCGTTATTGTGCTCCTGACCGGCTCAGTTGTGACCGCAGACAGACACGGCAGAAACTGTAATGTTGACTTCCCACAGATGGTGATGATTGTAAATGAATCCTTCAGCTGCATCATGTGTTTGACTATATCGTCATTTAAAAAAAAATGCTATTCTACTAAAACTCAGTCTGATTATCTGTAGCTATCTGTTCAATACTGCGTCGAACTCAGCGTTAAAGTTGAGCTATTTCAATGTATCCCTCAATGCATAGTTCCAAGATATCACAAGTGTATGGAGTTATCTGCTTCTATCCTAGTGCAGCCCCGGCGTTGAAATTCATTGCACCAATGCGTTCCGATTGCATAGAACTATGCTGTATATGTTAGACCATGATACTCTCACCGCTATAAACCACCTCTGTAATGTTGGTAGGATGGGCATGTCATGAAAGTTTCGTCAGTGCGGCCCAAATCATGGTACGTGGGAGAAAATTGCCACAATCATCATTTCGGTGATCATGGTTTTATCCCAATCTTCGACAAATCCCTAAACAACGTGATCAATAGGAAAGACATTTTGATTCGTTTGGTCTCCGGTTCAACCTTGCGCCACTGAGCGTCCCACTCAATGAAGAGAAGAGTCGTTTTACAGCATGAAGTATACAGAGTGTTGAAGACACTAGAGGGATGAAACATCCATATCAAATTGGGCAGATATCAGCAAGACAAGTGTCAAAAGTCATCAACATGAACAGCTCGCCAAGGACTCAATGAAATAGAAGTATCCAAAACAGAAGGGGGTGATTATGTAATTCCAAAGTCACTTCGATGTGGTAAATAAAAACGTATACAGCTGGTTTTGAAAAGCATTCTATCGACATTCTGGTTTATTGTTTCGTTTTAAGGCATTCCGTACCTGCGTTTTTTGCTTGCCCTGAAGTAGACAACTATACGCCTCAGTGATTGCCCATGTCTAACCAGGGCATCCGTTCTCGCATTCTATTTTCATTTCCAGTATCTTGGTGACTTTTTAGGAAATTTCGAATCCAATCGGAACCGTTCCCGTTATCAGTCATCAAGTCTGTGGTACACCCTCACATTAGCATTTATTTAGCCATGACTACGGATGTACGATCGACAATCGAACGGTACATAAGTTGGTTGTCATACTCTGTCGTTCGATTATGCACGTTAATTAAAATCGCTTGATGTCAGTCAAACACCCTATGACTCGCAAGAAAAGAGTGTGACGATCACGAAGCCCAGAATAAGGCCAGACTAAACACCAGCCGGTAATGGGTTTGCTAAAAAGTTCACTGCTTATAAATCACTTAAATACGCTTGACCTGAGGTAACTCCAGTCCCAGATTCCACCAAAGTAAGCAACGAGGTAGACTAACTTGGAACACAGCAGTAAACCTGATGACGTCTGTTAAAGTGGTGACAGATTTGTGGGTGGCTGCGCGTTAACAAAGCAGGCACTGTCTCAGTTAGTACAGTAATCTTCAAATACTGTTCGTTTTTGATAAATTCTGTAGCCCCTATGATAGGATATCACAATGAAGAGCGCTGGACGTAAAAATCCATTCGCGACCGAATGTAACAAGGAATGTCGATTGATTATCGGTTCCCTTCACAGATGATCGCTACTTTCTTGCTCAGGTAAACGCCTGTGAGTTGGACATATCAACTGTTGCTGAATCAACAATGTATTGGGCATGATCGAGTTGTCACGTCCAGATTTTATGTACCAATCATTTGCGAATAGTGCTCAAGTTTCGTGGTCACCTCAAGAAACTGTTGAAAACTGTCCTCATGGCTCAGATTGGTAGCCCCGTGATCAGAACTGTTTGAACATGTCGCAACCATGGACATCATGAAAACTGCTGGGCGGTGTTTGTACTTGTCCTAACTAATGAGGAATTCAGATTATTAACCGATGAACGTGAAGTCCGCTACAAACAAAGCCAAACGTCATATCACAGAACACAAGAAGAAAGAGAATAAACTAATTTATCCGGGAACATCAGCAAATAGACATTAAGGAGGTTTTAAAGATAAGTCGTTAGAAATCGCTCTCAAATAAAGACTTGTCTTGTACAAAACAGTCCAAATTTCCAATGTATTAGGGGTGGTATCATGTAATGACTGATGTGCCATCCGGGTTGGAGCGGACTTCCGAAGACACCGCACCCAACATGGGGCAATAGGAGCCTTGGCATATCGACTGATCTGTAACATAAAAGCACGCATGTAAACTGGCGGATTGATTTAACGTTAGTAACAACTTGGAGTGAATTATGAATGTTTAAATAACTCATACTTTGAGAATGTGTGATTTTAAAGTATTTATTTGAAACTCATTAACGACTGTAACCTAAATGTTATAAACTCAACCAAATCTGTGAAGCAATCAGACAACTAATACAAAAGATTTCCATGCAACTAAAATAAGAGTTGTGTGAACTTTCAAAGTGAGTAAAATACGAACACCTGCCTCAAATCTAGGCAATCCATAGGAAATCCTGGAAGGGATATCTATTCATTCTACTCTGACGGTTACACATTTTACACTTAGTAACCTTCACACTTCTCCTAAACAATATGAGAAGTAAAGGTGAATGTGGTCGAGTGGAATAATGTTAATTTTCAAAAACATCACTTATTCATAATAGTTATGGTTCACACAAATCTTGACACAGCCTTAAAAAACGATGGGAAACCTCGGAGGATGACTTAATCATCGTAACGTGATACTTATATCACGGGCACTCAACCATTACATTTCTCTAGGTTCAAGGACGCCGACTGTGGGAAAAAAATAGCACTAAGCACCAGTGGCTTTAATTATAAGTATTATTCGTGATAGTGTATCTTGTAAGTAGTGTGAGATGCTACCAATATGTTTTGCACATCACTGACTTGATTGCGGCCTTTGCATGTCCACAGACTTCATCCAGCCCACCCTTAAAAAAGAGGCATTGAACTTGAGTTTCGTTATTGTTAAACCCTGTTATTGGTGCGAATCCGTTCAACGACCAGGATTTGAATTCCAACCCAATCTTACACGAGATGGCTTCACACTGGGTATCATCAAATTATCATACACAAAACCTCGATCATATTGACCCGTGTGTGATGGGGAAGTTTCTAGATCACTTTGATAAAAGACAGCTACCGTCCTGTTAATTCCGTTTCTTGACACTACGATTATGGTTTCCAACCAAGTCAAAATCATCAAAATGAAGGTACCTGACTACCTCTCGGGAAGTCATTGGAGCAGTAAAGAACACAGTTGTTCAAATGGGACTTGGAGCAGGATTCAAATGCAGGCGACGACAAAGACATTTACCATTAACGAGCCTTGACAACAACATAACTCAGTCCTAATGTTTGTTTTCGAAAAAAGTTGACTGCAAAGTGTAACTGCAAAGTCTGTGATCAGGTGATGTCCAGTGAAGCTCGGTTCAAAACACCAGATCATTATCGATTGGTTTGTCCTTCACGGTTACATTCATGAAACAGCTAATAACAACAATGCAATAATTACTAATAGGCACTGAGTTTTGTTTAAGCTAAATAGATGCAAGAAAGAGGACACACACACAATCAATTACAACTGGTCGCTTACTGATGAGTAGTAAGAGAATTTGGTTTATGTAAAGTGAACATAACTTCCTACCTAATTTCTTTTCACAAAGAAGCACTATAATATTTTGGGTGATCCAGTGACATCTCAAAGCAAACATTCGGCTGAAGCTGTCAGATAAACATTGATTTCATTTCCGCTAATCACATAATCTATTTACTACCTGCAAATGCTTTGAACGAATTAGTCGGATCAATCACGTTTTTGTCCATTTTCAACGTAGCAAGGTGTTTAACCACCCATCACCACATGCTTTGGTTTTTTTTCTACACGTATGTCATCGCAACTATAAATGAGACCCACTGCTGTCTGACGATAGTTGACTGTCGCTTGTGAGACTGTCCCCAGTGGTTCTGATCTGAAGTTATCGGAACGATTTACCTCTCGCTTGTCTTACTGGTGCGTCTATTATTGCAGTGACGCAAGCAACAGAACCAGAGGGAAATTGCGACGGGGGGTCGTTTAACACCTTCCCGAGTGGTCAGTGAGAACAGTTACGTAACAGACAAGAGCAACCCAGCAACCTGAGCAGAAACCAGATGTCACTGTTCGCGAGGAAAATATAAGGTAATCTGGTTTGACGAACGACTTCGCTTAATCTGTTGTTTCGTGATGGAAAGAAGAAGATGGTAACGA
>JTDE01021040.1:0-38107 GCA_014338405.1 Paragonimus skrjabini miyazakii
TAAAAGAACTATCTATAAGAAATCCACGTGGTCCGGCCTATACCTGAACTTTAGTAGTTTCACACCGGTCCATTACAAACGCACAATATTGAATACAATTTTCACACGAGCAAGACGAACCTGTTCACAAGATAGTCTTGTAAGAGAGTTACACTTGATCACGTCTGTACTACAATCTAGTGAGTATTCAAAAAGGTTCATAGATAGACATAGTAGACCAAAACCACCTTCCGAACCGGTGACCACAGTGAGGATTAAAGGTTTATATAGAGCTGCCTGTTAAAGGTAATTATAGCATGTTTCAAACAACTCAGACTAGTGAATTCGAATAAACGAAACTTTAATGCAGCGGAACTCTGTGAATTAGGTTGGACCAAGAAACTGCCTGTCCCTTCAATCAAAAGAGATCAGCCTGTTGGTGCCACCTCACATTGTGTCTACCAATTTACATGTAACTCCAAAGAAAGTTACATAGGCAGAACCGAGAGGTGTTTGATCTCCAGAGTGAAAGAACATTTGCCTAAACGGGTGCAGAACTCAGTATTACAGAAGAACGACAATGTGTTTGAAACACGCAAGCAACCAACGTCCGCAGTCGCAAGACACATGCTAACCACTGATCACGTTATCGACCCAGTTTGTGCATTCAGAATTCTATTACGTCACTCCAATCTAAGATTCTTGCGGTTTGCTGAGGATGTCGCAATCAATCGGCTGAAGCCCTGTGTGTTAAGAAACAATTGCTCGTAAACCTGACCCTTCCCTGGACTTAGTGACCTTTCCTAACCCACCGATTGACTATCCACCCTACCCCCCTAACCGTTCAATATAAAAAACCGTTTCATGTTATTGTAAATTTGGTACTGATGAGTCAACGCGAAATGTTTGCATCCACCAGTTTTCGGGTTCTAACTGTTTTCTTCAAACTTCTGAAAGGAATGAACTGTTTTAAATTCTGTTATGATTTGGTTTTCCAAAAATATGCCTTATACATTACAGGTGGTCATATTTCGCAACTGCATGTTCCAGGGTAAATTCGTGAAAAATTGGTTATCTGTAGGTTGGTTAGTTTCGGTAATCAGGGCCTTGTTTGTGTGATGTTTCAGATGCAGTTGTTTTATTAACATGAATTTGTAGTAGCTGGTAACACCTTTCAAATTAGTAATTTGTTTGTAACTTGGGATTCCACATCAGCGTCGACAAGAATATCTTATATGATCAACTGAGAGACTAGGCAGAGTTCAATATTTGCCCATCTACTACTAGCTGACCGTGACGTGGTGAAACTTCGCCCACGGTTGAGATTCGTGAGGCGGTCCTAACGTAACACACTGCCACTGCTTGTGCCGAAACGCGTGAAGTATATTCGTGGAATATGCATAGTTGAATTAGCCGATCGCCGATTTCACTGCGTTGCGAATGGACACCAAACATACCAATTAGCTTCTATTTATTTTGAGCAAGACGACTAGATCGTGCGTTCATATCATGCTGATGTCCGAGTGTTTGGTTTTTCTCAAATGACTAAAGCAGACATCGTTGGAGGCGATATTGCTGACACCCGATCTTTTGTTTGTAGGACCAGGTGCAGACAGCACAATTGCACAACCTTATTGGATGATATACGGGTGATAACGATTTGACTTTGGCCAATAGGAGTGCAATATCGTTTGAGGAAATCTTTTTCACACTCTTGTTTTTTTATTCTGGAGACAGAAGTGCGAAAACGAGGAAACCAGTTTAACAGTGTGACAGCGGGATGGTACCTCTCTACTTATGCACATTTAAGAAGTTACTAGTGCGACATACAGTGTTGTGAGTGTGGTTGATCTTCATGTGACTGCTTCTGTTTGGTCTGCCTGACATACGTGTACCTGACTGACCTGGAAGCAAAGGCAGCATAATCTTCTGGATGGGCCCAATGCACGAGCCATACCTGTAATTCTAGAGAGATAACACAAATTAGCTTGTTTCCAACGCTTCCAGAGGCTCACTCTCTAGTTGACACTCCACTGCTATATCAATTGCTACACAGGGTAATACAAACACCATTTGGAGCTCTTGTAACCGCAGCAAAATTGCAGTCTATAGTGGACTGTATCCATCCATCATCATCGTCGATAACAATACGTCAGTAGTTCTCACTGATACGTAACCGTCAAACATCAAGGAAGAAAAAAGCGAATCCTGTAAAGAAAGGATGAACAAAAAAGAAGGGTAAGGGAATAAACCCAAATACTAAAAAATAGCTACGTCTATATTCATTCATTCATCGTCGCCTGCACCTTGCGAACAAACGACCAAACTGTAAGTGAGAGTAGAAAATCACCAGCAAGACATGTTCCTCACGGCTTTCACTGCCCTTTGTCGCTTTGTGCACTTACTTCGCAGATAACTCAGCCAAACAAAAACAACATTCACACCAGTGAACTCGATTAACCGCCATTTCATCTGACATCTACATTCACATGGGCTTCAGCCCGGGGGACGAACCCGACGTACAGTGGCTAGTCCCTTGATGAACGACCTCATTTATTCCTGTCAGGTGATCATCTCTACAACGACCAAAGACTGCCCTTCTACATTAGCGGCTTGAAAACAAGTTACAACTGAATTACTGGGTTTATTTATATTGACCTATTTCGTTCGCTTTTCATGAGCGGCGATGACATTAGGATGGGACGCAAACTCTTTTCAAAATTCATGGTGTAACTTGTCGACTCCTAAGGTCCTTATGACCTTTGAATCAACCAACTGTAACGTAATCAGCCTGTAATGTTTATCTACTTTCAAACTGAACAAAGTAGGTTTTGGGAAACCAGTCCTCTAAATAACACTGATTAAGCGACTTAAATAGCGGTTTTTATAGCGTATCAATTATTTCAATGGTGAGTGGTCGGCGGTTTGGTTATTGTCAAGCTGAACCTCGACTTCATCTGATCCCACCTCTGGTGTTTGAACAGACCCTTGGGTTAGCCTCTTTCAATCACCACTTCCGCTTATGAATAGTAACCAGGCTGCCCCATCTTCTCGATAAGAGATACAGCCGCCGTCGGTTAGCTGATATCGATAATCTGGTGATTAGGACATCCTGTACATGTCAAAATCTCCTATCTCACTGAACCTGACAGATGATAGTTTGGAGTATCAGTGAATAAGTGACAACAACTAGCGGTAAATGTGCCTCCTGTCAAGAAGTTCGGGAAAGCTTATCGTTAAGCAAAATTGGTTGGGCATTCTTTGAATTGCTTTATTTTATCGATTGTCCACAAGTTGTTCTGCAATCATCTCTGAACTTTTCTGGCAGTTTCTGTCCATTCTGACTGAACAAAATCGTTTTGTTTGGGAAGAAGGCGATTTCTGATGGAACATACGGGGTTACTTAAATGACGTTCGGAGTTTGATAAAATCAAGCTGCTGCTTTAGCAAGCTGCACCGTAAAATTTAGCGACTTTAATTGTTTGCGGTTCTTTACAAATAACTTTTTGCATTATGGAGCCAGGAATAGGCTATTAATTTGTCACGACTAGGAGTTTGAAGAAGCGTTTACTTCCATTTCACTTGTGGATTGCATAGGTGGATTTGCCTTGTTGTACCCATCAAAGACATTAGCTTCACCCTAAATGGTACGATTTACAATAAACATGTCCTCCACATACCTGCGGTAAGGACGTAACTTTTGAATACTTGCCTAAAACACTGTACTTTCTTCCTTCCCTATGAACATCTGAGATCGCACTAAGTGACCAAATAACTCAGTGCTTTTACATTTAAAAACAGTTCCTTCAAGCCCTACAATTTTCTCCGTTCCGAGTGATCCATACTCTGTTCTTATCCACACTCACACAAACAGGTGACCTCGGTTACGGGAAGTAGATTTATCCGTGTCTTGAACGGCCTGCTATTATCGTGACCCTGCTATTGGCCAATTAGACAGACTAGTTAATACTTACTTTCCTTAATACTTGTATTGATTTGATGGTGAAGTATCGAAAACAGATCTTCGGTGTGTTCCAGGTTCGCCAGTTCATTAAGAAATTTCACGTTGAAAACAGTTTGCTTCAAATTGAACTATGTTGGAATCCATCGGCAGTGCACATCTCTGTCTGAGTCTGTTTTTAGCTGTAGCCACAGTGTCAGTGAGTCATGAAGAATGTTGGCCACATTTCACCTCAGTTATTGCTAATTTAATGATACGCCTTGAACTTTAATTCATGTACTCATTTTTCGAAACTTGTAAACTGCAACACGTTAGTTTTTATTTCACTTCAGGGTTTGTGGATGACCGTCATTTACTGTTTCTGCAACACGGAGGTGAGTAAATTGTTCGTATCGCTTCAGATACATTACCGCTTTCGAACCGTCAAATGCGTGTTTTACGTAATTAATTCTTCAGTCAACTCTCCAGAAGACTTTCGAAACCTTTCACGCTACTCAGCAGAATTTGAAACAGGTTATTACGGGCAATCAGTCTTCAAAACGCTCGCGTGCAACTGTTCATTAGGCGACACATCGACTGATCAAATTTGTTCTGGCATGGTTAACCGGCGCGGATTTGACGTAGATTAGGTCATCGCTCTTAAACGCGATCTGGTGAACGTTTGAGTAAGCATACACGGTTCTCAATACCTGTCGTCCTGGTGCAACCTGTGAATTACCGTTTACCTTTCGATTGCTTGATTTTGGTGCAAACTCGCAAAGTCCTTCACCTGTTCGCGTGAGTGACATCTAGATGCTCAATTTTATATTCAGCTATATAAAATTGAACAGTATGGTTAATAGGAATTCACCTTGACAATGACAATCCTTTAAAATCCGACTCAAATTCCATTGCTTGGCCAGCCCAGTGTAAGGTTGGAATATGCGGTTGTTTTGAACAGACAATAAAAGCACTAAATCCTTGCAGTGAGGCCTTATAAATAAAACCACGCACAAGGTTTTCCCACCCATCAAGTTGATCAAGTGACACCTCGTACATGGATTAAATCACCATATTGTATTGTGGGAATGTCCAAGCTAATGTTCCATGCTTCTCCCTCAAACTTTCGCAAGCGTACGCCTTCAGCTAACATTCCATTATGAACTTTCAGCGAATCACTTTGTGTCTAATGGAATAAAATGCCAGCTGGACTAACTTACATTATTTAACAAAAGTCAGCTAGTCGATCAGTATCAGAAATTACGCGATATCCTCTTCATCACATTACCATATTCTTTCTGGATGAAAGGATGGTCATCCAGTCCACAAGTAAGAACAAGACGGACCACCAGCCATAACAATGACTTTTTCATGACGAGTCCAAAGCAACTGATCCATCCTAACTGCCCAGATACCATTTTTAGTATATTAGGGTAAACTGACTGCTGAAAACCTAAGAAAAATTCTACCTCTAGTTGTAATATCGTGTAATCCCACTTCGCTGACCAGTTCAGTATTTTATTGTAAACATGGCACGACCGTTGTTTCCAGCTGTGAATCGAAACGATTGCAAACTGTCTATAGTTAAAAAACCATATTATCAACTTTATACAACTCAACTCTGAGTTTTCGTAAAAAGTTCACAAAATGTTTGATAATGATACAGTTGACAAATTCTAATTACTTACTAAGGTGGAAAAGAAGAAATTGTGGAGAGAGGCCGTAAAATCAAACGCTGATAAAACATATTTTTAACTGTGCAATTTCTTTTCGGTATAATGTAAGAAGTAAAGACGAACCGAAATGCTGTGAGCAGAAGTAAGTGGATATATTTTAAACACAAATTTTCTTACTATTAGGTAAGTATGCCGTAGTGATTATGGAAGAGAGGCTTGTTGGTAACTTTACCGTGGAATTTGAGCTGACTAAAAGTGACCGGGTCGGCGGGTAACATAAGTGAAAATTCATTTGAAATAGTGTACCTTTTGTATGAAGGACGCACACCACCTGGACTCTTCAAAAAACACGTCGAATATAACTGAGGAGCACATCATGACCACTTACTATCCTAGATTGTCAGTCGTCAGGTTCTCCAGGACAGAAATCGTTGCGCATCCACCAGAGATAACAGAAAAGGTTCCTGTAAGGCTAGTTTGAAAACACGCAATAACAGGAGTATTTTTATAAGAAGAAAGACACCTCACCTACTTTAAGTGAGGAACAAAGATTGCCAAACGCTTGACAATGCATTCGTCATGGGCTACGGCTAAGCGGGGACATTGGAAGGCAAATACATATCTAGTTTTTGGTCTAAGTGTTGAGGCAACAGATAAGAAAGTCATTGGTCTATATCGAAAATTTGAATTGTTGTGTTCTGAGGACGTGATTGTGATCAACAAACGAGCATTGTACAGCCTTGTCATGAGTCTAACACCTAGGGATTGTGTAATCGAATACTTCGGGGACAACAAGAGCGCAACCAATCAGTTGTTAGTTGTTTTATTCTTTCAACCATTCCTCCTAAAAATTTTCTCACAAGTCATAAGAGAGCCGTTTAACAATTCATTTTTCATTTTGAAACTAACCAGGCTGACAATTACTCGGTAATGTGGCCACCTCTGTTTCATGTCCATCGGGGCAGTATATATCTCATTAGTGAGATCTAACATCTAAAATGCAGGTTGAATAATTTCCACACACAGCGGAAGATGTCTACTGTTTGGAGGCTGATACACAAAATTTCGCCAAAATATTTTGACTGAAATAATTTCCTACGATTTTCGTTATAAATACACCGAGTTACTTCACAATGAATACGACTTATCCGTCTTTCAAACACAGCCCTATATATATTTATCTACATTTTGTCATGGTAACGGGCTGCGGTTGCCTCTTTGCAGGGTTCATATCTCGTTTGGTTTTCTTCAAACCAAGAACTACTTCTCTTACCACCGGTTTGTTGTTTGTAAGCTTAAGTACATCAAGAACCGACCAGAATGTTAGTGGTCTTCTTCAGACAGATTAAAATGATTGACTGGTCAGTCGTAACATTTCGCAATCAGAAAATGTGTGTGCGTACGATGGATGAATTAACAACAAGCAGATGTAAGGGTTGTGGACCACCACGTTTTATGTGATCATGTTTTCTTCTGTACTATTGTTTGAAGGTTCAGCGCGTTATACGCCTTCGCTTGAAGCAGTCGTTTCGCAGCTATAGGCAGTCCCGGGAATTGAACAGACAATTTGCCCGATCACGAACTTTACAGACCGACGGTAACAAGACAAGTCCCCTGATTGCCAGTCATCATACAACCACAACCTGTTCCATTGTTCGGAAAACCTGATCGATATCAAGTGATCGTTACATGGAGTTGTTTGTCATACACCAACTAGCTCGCCTTCGCCGCTTCTAGTGGAGTACCGCTGTGATCTGTATGTTCTTTAAACGCTTAATCCCTGTTCGTTCGATCAAAACAGGCAGATCCAAACTCAAGTACGCACAGGCAGATAGTCATTACAACTGTACATGTTTTCTTGCATGTCATCTGTTGTCCATCATATATTTTTTCGTCCGCCTTATTTCCTACGATCCGCAAAATGAACCAGTAGCTCGAGCCCAATGTATTTGTCAGTTTTCTACTGATGTCCAGAGAAGTACTATTCTTGGGAAGGGTGTGCTGTCATGTTTCACTAAATAACGGAGAATTTTCACATAATTCGCCACAATTTACTATTTACAAAAATGTGTTGGTTGATCACTTCACCAAAATTAACTAAACTTCGAGTTACGGGTCTTGTACGTAGAGTAATCTGGCCTACTCTATTGAGGAACCAGTATTACTGATGGAGCAAAAACAGATAAGAGCTAACAGCTCCACATGTTATGTGGTTTCCGTTAAGTATGGACTATGGTTAATGTTTTAGAAGGTTAAAACAACGCCGATTCACCCAGGCATTCTCACCCGATCAGAATATGGACATCATTGGTCTGAACATCCTACTGACAAATTGTTTTTGCAGGTGACCGTAGATTATCATTTACCAATCTTATGAACACAAAACGAGACAGTCAGGTCGGTATCAACTAAGCTGACAACGAATGTCTTGCCGGTAAAGGAATGCAAGGCAGAATTGCTTTCGCCAGCCATCTGTAGCCTACGTTTGCTTGGCATAGGGTCCGGTTAATTTATGCTTCTATTTGTCTCAGGAAATACTGTGATCACGAAAGAACTGTTTTCACTGAGCTCTTATACAGTAAAGCGAATTACAGAATCAGATTTAAAACAGACTGGCTAAAAGGTGTATTGGACTGCGATAAATTGTGATCATTTTTGAGTTATATTCAGGTTACCTTCCACTATTCACCGGTGATCAAAATATTGCCAAACGAATTGGCAGTTTTTGTGATTTTCACTTGAGGACGGTTCTTAGCCACGGGGTCATCGCTTGGAGTTAATGGGACATTTATTGTCTCTTCTGGAGAAGGGAAGGTAACTTGAGCAATAACAAAAGTAAGTATGGCCACATGTTTGTCAATATTACTATAGTGGTATTTAATGTGAAGATAATTTCGTGGTGATCAACATGGTTACCTCATAAGATAATAGCAGAAGTTCAAATCCCTGATGTGGCAAGGATATGCGGTACTCACGAGCTTCGGTAAGAACGAACCTCAAGTCTAAATCTTTTCTGAAGAAGTTGATTGAAAAGTCTATGGAAATGCAAAAGCTGGAATAATGTGATTAGTGTTCAATCTGCAGTTTATCTCGTCTGGGTAGGAAAATTAAGAAAGCATGATAGAACATTGATTTGATGTGCACTAAACAGAGTCGAGTTAATCAAGGCAAACGAAACAGAACTCGGCTAAGCTGCCAATGAAAATTCCCAACGGTACAGATTCTGCAAGGAGTTGTGTGTCCAATGTTGCAAAAAAATCGCAAAGCTTGGCAAACGCGGTCCAAAATAATTCAAGAGTCGGACCAAAAACAATGTTGATATTAAGATGAACGACGCACTATGTAAAATGTGGCGATTCCATCAATAAGGAGCATGGCTGAAGTGTTCCCGAAGAGCGAATTGCTTCCAAAATAAACAGGCGGTGTTGTTCGATAACATAAAACAAGAGAGGTCTTCATAGGCTGACACGGTGAATGGTCAAACGAAGAAATTTCCTCTGCGGTCAACTGGTCCGAAGTATCAATAATAGACCTCATAACACAGGTCATAAGAAAGCTGGCACAACAGTTAAATTCATTTACTAAGCGAATAAATTAACGGCGATTGCGCTGTTTAGGAGTTTCTGCTCATCAGTCAAAGTGTTTTTGTCTCGAGTAGTTAAAAATGCTGTGATTTAAAATCATGGGATGAGATGTATACCAAAAGGAGTAGAGAACAACAGATTAGCGAACAAGATTTGTTTTATGTGTTTGATCAATATGTTAGTCGGAACCTCAACCATATAAAAGCAGTATCACCTATGAGTAAGAGAATCAATCAGTAGAAAATACGGACCATACGTTATCTGGAAATTGCAAAACCGCTGTTCCGAATTGTGGGTTTGATAGAGTACTGGTCAAAGAAAAATGGGTCTACGATTTAGAACAGTGGGTAAGTGACTGCAAATATACGACCTGCAGTTTTATTGGTCAATGTTCCTAATCATCCCGATTGCTGTTTTTCCAACAACTGCGTTACCGGCAGCTTGATAATCAAACAGAAGGAAAGTTTCGTTATTTTCATGACCTCAGTCGATGTTTTTGTATGAAGCGGAAAAAGATGATCTAGATCACAAAAACTACTTGGTAGCTCAACAACCACAAGGTAAGTAAACCAAAACATTGCGATCAGCCATTTGTGTAATAAATTAATTCAGCCAACATTGTGTTCGCAAACAATCGATATTAATAAGAGGGGCATTATAATAAACCAATTGACGATCCTCTGTAGTTATTGATAACGAAAGCAAAAACATCATTTGATATGGTCAGCTTTCTACCCTATGACCTGAACAAACAAGACAGGGCACAATACAGGGCATACACCCTGTACGTCATCCGAGTCGATAACAAAATAATGACTAAAATAGAGGTCGCAAGGGTGTAGTCGGACTGGAAGTTTCAACAGGTGCACGATTAGTCGGGTAGGCAGGAACTATAACGTGCGAAACATAGCGATAATCGAGCGTCTTCTATGGAAAATTTAAGAAATCAAGAATCCCTGATGGGTTATATAATTTCATTGAACAGACAGCGTTATTTTTACTTAGTCTATCGTGTTGTCTATTTCCGAATACAACTGTACACCATTTTGGATGAATACCAGTTGTGACGAATCTGGGCTTAAATATAAGTGAAGAGGGAAAAATGTGTGAGAAAACCGTATGATTCTGTGTTGTATATGCTTGTGCAGCGGAATTATGAATCTAGATTCAGGTAGTTTGAATCATGCTATAGAGGTGATCCGATGTGTAATCCGAACTGAAACAAATTACTCCGTAAAACAACAATTATGGTGGGGTTATTCAAACAGTTAACGGTGAACTGCTGAGCTTTGAGATTATGTTGCAGATAATTAGTTTAACTTATCTTATTTTCAACTGAGCGTCAATTCTCCGAAACCGTTTAATAGCGACATATTTCATAAAAATCAACGTACAAACAAAAACCTCATGGTACCTTCGCAACACTTACCAAAAAATGCTCATAACGTGCTATTCAAACCACTGTATTTGTTCAACTAGGCATAAGAAATCAAGATGATCTTCTGTGATATTCTGGTACTCATGTTTTTCATGTTTTTTTTTGTGAAACAGACGCATCAACCACAACAGTACACGCTTTAAAAATCGCCGAACAGTCTGTTCACTGAACTGTAAGACGGGTTGACGGAACTACTAATTCCTCATTATACCAAGCGGTGGATATTAGAAGGATCTCATCATATCATGCAACACATTTCCCATTTACATCAGAAGCTGAGCATACAGCAGATTTTTACGCCACACATGTGTATACAGACAAATATGTTTACTACTCTGTGGCTCTTATAGAGTCACGAGTAGTACCAATGGATGTTTTGAGTATACCTCAGTTAAAACTGACGGTGGACAGGCTGGCCAACTACGTCGAAGTTGAATTACTGAAAGAAGTTAGATTTATAAAGTCTTGAAAAGACTTAACTATTGTTCTTCAGTTCACTTGCAAAACATCTAATCGATTTGAAATGTTCATGACTAATGAGTTGTTAGCTATCTGTAGCTTATTTATTCCAGGCCACTGACAATGTATGGATACAAAAACATTTCCTGTAGACGTGACGTTTCGAAATGTGTATCCAAGGGATCAAAGTGGTTCAACGGCCCGGAGTTCTCGTGGAAAGATTAATTTGCATGACCAACACGGCCTGTGGGCTTCTTTGAAAGACTCACGAATTTAAGATCGAAGCAGCAGACACAGGCGTATGTCACGTTAAGAAACATCACTTGGCTGATTTACTTCACGTCTTCTGGTGCAGGGAATAAGAGATCACGATCAACTGCACGGGTATATTGATTCTGTGGTTACTGAAGTCTTCCACCGTCTAATTTTATAGCCTAACAACTTCAGACGGTAGATTAACTTGTCATCAATTAGGGATCTAGAAGTACGTGTATTAACCCTCGTTCGACAAGAGTAACTTTGTGCATATATATGCTAGTTGAGTCGTCGCAGTCTTAGGTAGGCTGTCAGCTCTTTGCAGTCAGATTCTAGCCCGTCGTGGTTACTAAAGCCCATTTATTGATGATGATTTGTTATGAGTTGCATGCCAATTAGACTGGGCACCGATAATACTGGAACTAACAGTCCCATTCTAAGCCCGGCTGGAAGATGGACACAAATGCCACGTCTGGTCGTTGATTTTGGTCGCACTGGCCAAAAGGTTACCTTCCTTGTTTATAGAAGTTGCAGAAGTGGACAGCGAAAGTTTGAGATATTGCTGCTGGTAGCCTGGTACTGATGATTAACGGATCGGTGACTAGAGGATACTGTAACATGGGGGTAGCTGATCAGCTAATTGCCCGAAAAGATAGGGAGGTGAAGGGGGCCTAAGTTAGGGGTAACAATGTCACTGGAAAATGAGATATACTCGGTGGTTGCGTCTCCTAAAAGAACCCAGTGCGAACTAACTTTCAAACTGGAGCATAGACAGTCAACTGAATTGCAGGAAAACGTTCCATCGTTCACAACTGTATTTCTGCGTTCCTGTTTTACCCGGGGAGAGTAGATTCTGGCTAGGTTCAATGAAAATAATAGTCGGACTGCTGGATGTGAAACTGGTGGATTGCTGGAGAAGTGCCCATTTGGAAACTCAAACCTATGAACCGTCAAACAACGCCACTTTCAGATGTTCTCATACCTATATCCCATCGGTCGAACTAGATTACTGCAGGTCCTTTTAGATATGTTCCCGTGAATTGTATGTATTAAATACTAGCCAAAAGTTTCTCACGTTAGTTACACGTAATAAAATCCGAATTGTCTTCAAGAACTCCTCTCTGATCTGTCCATTTTTACCTTGTGCCGACTCAATTATTCGTTTACATTACTGCATCGCGGACTGCTAAGTATTACTAGCCATTTTTGAGCGAAAGGTTCACTTGGTTCCAAAGTATATAATTCGTTAACTGTTAACTTCAAGTTGTACATCACACACTTAATCACAGCCTTCGCATTCAGGTGAACTTTCAGGTCGACCTTCTTCAAAATAAGAACTAGACTCAAGTTTAGCTTTCGTCAAAGCTTTTCGACAGAAAATATTATTTCTACAACCTGGATGAAAACTGCCACCAAGTTTTCATGATTCAACAGTGCTGACTGTTACGTCAATGAGCTCGCATTGGATACGACATATATATCTGAACGCTTAGCCGCTTTCGATTGTCAGTACTGTTCAATTTGTTGGATGCTGTAATCTAGAAACATCGCTCAGAAGATGGACGGAAGTCGGAAATTTTCGCTTATCTTGAAAATTCTATTCGCTGAGTTACTGATCGAGGCCAGCAGACAGTAGCTGTTTTTAGTCCAGACGATCGAGTAGGCTGCTCAGTACACACAAGTGAATGTGGCTGAGCCTTTAGATGTGCTTTTCATATCCATTGTGAAATCAGTTTCGTAGTAATCAACAAGGTTGCCTCATGAAACCATGGCTGGAGTTCTAAACCCGCCAGTGGCAAGATCTGCACTACTGACGGGCTCTAGAAAAAATGAAACTCGGAATTTTTTCTGCGTTCTAAAGCAGGCTGATCGATTTTTTATCTGAATGCAGAGGCTGCGGTCAATTCACAGTGATGTTCGTTTCAACAGTAACTAAATTTCGGAACTGGTCGTTAATAATCTCTCAGGTGAGACTCAATTACGAAAACTTTGAACTTCGGCTTCACCCGAAATTAGCGGAACCATGAGAAACAACAGTAACCTGATCGCCAACTATTCACTTACAGAACTTTGTAGACCTTAGGTACTTCACGTGGTTTTCCCGAATTCAGATGTTCATGGCTGTCCTTTCAGATTGCGTATGATTGTGGTTCGTAACAGATTCTGGTGACTTCAACATGGCGGGTAAATATTATGGTTTAACAGCGTGCTTTCGTATCACTGCTGTCCGCAACCTGATAGGCATCTCAGATGATTGGATACCACGTCAGATTTAGAAATTGCCGGGCTAGCAAGCAATCCCTAAACCGGATGTTGTAGACCAGAGGCCGATCATAATGAGAGATTCACGGCGGAAGCATGAGTACGTTGGCAGGCAAGCATTTAGGAAATTGGAAAATCTTGCTATCCAGCTGGTAATGCCTTAGTAGTTCGCGCGTCACGGATGCCCTGTACGTACGCACACTATACTCGTTTAGTGTAGTTCAGAGTTTATGTGAATGGACGTACAGGCAAAATAGTCACTTCGTGGATTTTGCGACTTCTGTCAGTTGCTAACGTCTGAGACATGTAAGTTGGCGCAAACCTTGATTAATAAGAATTTTAACTTAGTTGCCTTCCTTGATTTTTGGCTGCTTTGTTTTGTTGTCCTTGGGTATAGATATAATGAAGCTATGGTAGCATACTTATCCTTCAATTCATATAAGACTGGCGAGAAATGTCATTAAGTTTAAGTCATAATGTGAGTTTATGAATAAAGACTAACCAATTCAGCGTCAAGGTAACTAGAAATAGTCTCCGTTATTAAAATTACAAATCTGAAGTTCATTATGAGCAATATTTCTAATGAAGCATTAAAGTATTTACAGATCTCCCAGCTGAGGTGTCTTAAAAATGCGCTACTTATACTCACCAATAATATAAACGTTATCTGACGATTTGACGTACCTGATTTGAGGAGATATATTTGAGTGCGCATAAGAAATTTATTTTATATTTGGGAGCCTATTGCGGAATATTCCAAAACATCAAATGAAAGTTTGTGTAGTGAAATAGATGAACCGCAATAAGACTTTTTGACCCATCATCATCATCATAACAGCCATGAGCCTGACCAAAAGGTACTGTGGCTCGGGCCGCCGTTCACCGCAACAGTGACGTGGAATATCCTAGAAGATAACGTTACTAAGAAGGTTGAAAATTATTAAAAGAAGACTAAGAGGAAGAACTAGAAATGGTTTGGATACAAGTACGCCTTTGGCCCATAGTTAATAATAGGTTCACATATGTATTTGTTGGTTCATTTTAACAAAGAAATCTAATTATCACTTGCAACTTAACGACAGAAAATTTTAATAGTACCTTTCAGCATCTTTATGGTCAAACCGAAGTTAACTTGAGGCACACCTGGAAAGTTCTGACAGTTAATTCAAGTAAAATTAATTTAGTACAATTAACGCAACTGTATTCACAATAACTATGTGCTGCTGATACGAATTAAGTAATACGTACATTGACTATAAAGTTATTGAATTCCGTTAGCACAGATAAACTGCTGAATACTACATATCAGCATTAACTATTAGATGTGATAAAATGAACCTAGAGTTCACTAAAGATTTTCTATCTATTAGCCATATGTTTTGTTTGTGATTGTTCAACTCATAACAGCATCAATACAGGAGAGGATACATAGCGCTCTGTCACGCACAGTAATTTCATCACGGTCTTGTTCATAGTGAAAAAGAAATCTAAATGAATAAGGGATCAAACAAGGATTGTTAAAACATTTGATTGAGTCAGGCGATTCGGTGAAGTGTATCGGAATGTTTTGGCTTTTTAATAAAGGACATGAGCACCTTTCACACTTTAGTTATTGCCTGTCACATCAGAAGAACACCGCGTTTGTTATCACTATAGTCCTTCATTAGCAACAGCGTTTTGTGTATTCTTGATCCACTCTTTTGCAAATTTCTTTACCACGAACTTCAAAAAGGGCCTCTTTGAATGCTTGCATGCTGACTTTTTTTCCGTCAGTCGATGCCAATTCTCTGAGCCAACTTTTGTCTAGTGTGACTGCTCTCTCCCAGATTTGTTGAAATACAGCTTCTTCGGCAACTTGGTCAGATAAACCGGCATTTTCCATTATACTTCGTATCTGAATAAATGGGAGAGGTTTTGGATTAAGAAACGATCAAGATTATAGTTGTGAGGTATCTGTTTCACATGTTTGAGTTCAGACTAAATTGACAAGCGTTTTACAAGATGTCAATAAGGTGGGTAAAGCGATAAACCAGCTTTGCTTCACCAAAGCTCAGAGAAAATTTCCCTCAATGTGTTCATCTAAAGGGTTAATGATCATCGCCATTCAAAGTGGCAAAGAATCAGTGATACTTGCTGGTGCTCACATGCAGCAGTGAAGAACATTTCTAGCCACTGGGGGGAAAAGAAATAAAGATTTGCGACCCAATGACTGAAACGATTATACCCGATTTCAAAAACAACGCCAGCTTACTCAAACCTCGGAATCAAAAACTAAACTATGGGTGAAAATAAGACTCATAAACAAGACGGCTTCCTCATGGTGTCGATACCCCCGCGTCAGTAAGTGCATTACTTAACAGACAACTTGGTCAAGCAACGACAACATTCACTCCACTGTGCCACCGCCTAGTGTTGACTGATAAACTGCTAATATACCTTTGAAAATGCATTTTTTGACCATTATGACTGTTAGAGTCACGGATAAAATTTTACTTTGGAAAACTAAATCCTAGGGTATACATGCGTCTAAATTAAATTATGTATTGAAAGCTCCATGTCATGAGCCTTTAGAACAAATTCCTCGCCGATGAGTAGTCGGGGATTTGTTTACTTTCAAGTTGAACATCACCCAAAATTAATCGCAGCTGTCGCATCCCCATAGACTTTCCAGTCGGCCCCTTTCGAAAAGAAGCACTAGACTTGAGTTTTGCTCTCATTAGAGCCCGTCAGTAGTGCATTTCATTGCGCAGTGGTAAACACGGTTGCCTCATGAACAGCGTGTCCGTGGTTCAAGTTCCGGCAGTGGCGATGATATGCACTACTGATGAGCTCTAATGAGAGCGAAACTCGAGTCTGGTGCCTCTGCAGTTCGAAAGGGGCCGACTGAAAAGTCTATGGGGATGCGACAGCTGCGATCAATTGTGGGTAATGTTCAACTTGAAATTCCTTGCCTTTAGATTCTAAGGATGTGGAAGTAAGTATGAGAAGATTTAGTATTTCAGACAGGCAATTTCCTATCTATTTTAGTCGATATACTTATTTTCTGTAAAAATAAAAACGGGTTAAGTTTTATTGTCATTCACTGAGCGTTTATTTCTCCGTAGAACTACGAATCTCCATAGCTAATGACTATCTGTAGCTGAAGTCCATTCGTTCAACAGAATTTCTGCCTGAGTTGTTTCTGGGATGCTTAGCTAGAGCGTACACCAAGTTATCAAGTGTTCATCTCTATTTTACGACAGCTGAGAACTGAAGATGGTAGGTATACAAACTTTTACAATTCCTGACCTAACACTGAAAACTGATTTGGACCAGATGCATCCCTCAAATTTAGGGATGTTTCAAACTATGCTTTTGGTTTCAACCAAATGCTCTTTTTCTTTTTGTGGTTATGTTTTGGTCAACCAATAAACGTTTCTTCTGTTTCAAGCGATATTAATTAGTGAGTATAAGGGAGATGTAAGTCACATCACTGATCACTAATGATGGCGAAAGCGTTTTATTCTCATCAAAAATATTTACGATAGTGCTTGACGACTTCTTTTTCACACATTCCGATTACCGGGTTTGCAAATTTTCAGAGTTACACGACCATATTTACCATACTAAAAAGCAAAAATCCACATCAGAATTTGCTTGATCCTACCTTCTCAGACGTAACTGATGACATTTTACTGAAGCTGGTGATTTTGTTTACTAAAATTAACATTACTTCAACGAAAGAAAGTCACCAAACCTTTGTAATCTTCAGCTTACTTAACTTACAAAAACAGATTTGCAGGCAAAAAAATCATTTATAAGGTAATGAAGAAAGTGACGTTGTACTGATAGTCTTGTGTTAATCAACCTGAATCGGTTCGAACACACTCAGTGTAATCAGGTAACACGAGATAAAATGTTAATTTCAGCTGTTGACAATTCTCTAGGAAACACTTGTTCTACTGATGTTTTTACATCCCGCTGGATAAACGGCCAGATTAGTTTCTAATCTTCCGCGATCAGCTCAACCTTCTGCTAATTTCAGCTGGATACCAGGAATATATGTTGACTTCATGAGGCTGTTTTTGAATTAATTGGATTCAACAATTTCTCAACAATAGAACTTATAAACCCTTTTCGGATATTGCGAAAACAACATGGAAAATGCTAAGGTATGCATAATTAGGACAGTAAAGCCTTGTAAATACCTCTTCCTGAGGTCTTAAGATTAAGAGATCTCTCTGCGACAACCCATATTCTTGGTAGATATTTGGGTGGAGAACTGATCGCACATTCGGCTCATCTCCATAGTCGGTTGTGTTATGGACTGAGCGAACCTGAAATGAAAAAGATAGGTAAGGCACAATAAATCATCCTGTTTATATGGACTGGATTTTTGAACCACGTCATTGATAATTGCACTACTTTTACGCAATCAGTAGCATGTAGATAAGAAAAACAGAAAAAGCGGATTTGAGCAGAGTAATTTAAAGACAGAAGCCGGTGGATGCTAACACTTTGTACTGCCTCTTCAACACCAAATGTCAATAACCAGCAATATATATATAAGAAAAGTAGGGTGAAGATGAAGAATTAAAATGGCAAATGTGGTAGAGAGTACAGTGCAAAATTATTAGACCTAAGTCTGACGTAGGTTTGACGTACATACTACTGGATGAGTAAGAACCAGAAAAGAGTGAGTGCTTGCTGTTTTTAGACATCCTACTCAGTCGTAAAGGTGACAGACCAATGAAAGGTCCATATATCGGAACGCAATTTGTTCTGACCAGTACACTGTCTGTATAAGCTGTACACCGATGAATAAAAGACAAACGATAAGTAAAACAATGTTCACGCGCACTAAACGTATTTGTTTGTTGGATTGTTCATCCAACGGACTTTCACAAACTACAACTAGGTCACTAAATAATAAATATTCGCTGAGATTTGTTGACAGACATGCCCAGCAACATATAGCAGTAGACAAAGTTTCCACGGCAAGCTGGTAGTAGGTGTGCATTGAACTATACTTCAAAGTTAGTTCGAACTCCACAACGTTCTATCGGATCGATTAAACGAGCGTACAAAGCAGATAAAAATGTAGTGTAATGTTAGCAAGCTACAGTAAAAGGACTTGTTGTAGCCACCTAACATTCCATTTACTGGTTTGCGCGTGAGTGCAGTGAAAGTTAAATCGGCAAAAGCGATATGTTCTCAAGCCCAAAAATGAAGGGATATTCATTAGAATATAATTGTTAAGTTTAATTCCCTCTCCCAGTTTTCACTTAACCTTTCTCGGTTGATTTTAGCCAGGACTAAATTGTCCACAGGTCATCGAATTTGTCTCGGATCGGTATTCAAGATTATGAAATGTCACACTAATTCGCGTTCCAAGCTCTTCTTTGAAATGGCCGCGAGTAGCCTTCTCAAGCCGCCACACTATGTAGAGGAACATTCATATATTATCCACATATTATCCATATATCGTCCATCTTCTCACCGTTATATTCAATTTCATGAAATGAACAATTTTTTCTAGGACTAAATTGGGAGGGTGTTTGCTAACAGTCGACAGGGGAAAGACCATCTGAAAAACTTGACTTAATTGAAACAAACGCTAATTGTTAAGCAACTTCAAAGTCAATAATGTTTGGGCATGACGTGACTGCAAATACTTAAGCTTATTCACGTATATGGAGCAACCGTCAACTCCGAACTTACCTTGGGCACAGGTTTTTCCCTTTCAACTGGTGGTTTGCCCAGACGGATCCAACAATCCGAATTAACCAGTCCGCCAGAATTGCCACTGTACTGTTCACTAGTCAACTGATATGTAAGAAGGTTTGCGTCAATCGCTCGGCGCAATCGTCTGCGTACCGCATCAGCCACTGTGATTGTTTAAAAACGACATAACTAAGATCATGCTTTTTAGATATCACGATCGCTATACTTTTGAAACTGGTCTTTCTCATAATAAACATGTGAGTAGCGCATGATCGAAGGATTACAGCTGTAGTATGCCTCATTCAAAGTACGCGAGAAAGTTCATCGCCTTACGTCGTCTTTCACATCAGTCTATCCGTGGTTCGCAACAGACCGCAAAACTAAGATGTTTTCCCAGATTAAATTTCTCCGAATTGATGCAGTCTTTCAACTAATTCACTGAAGTCAGTCAAATTCGCTTTGTTTCTGGGTTTGACAAAATATCCATCCATAGCACGCGGAGTAAGTAAACGGTATAAAGCATTATGCCACACAAGAAACCTCTCGGGAGGGATCACAAACGGCGATTAACATTTCTTATCGATAGTGAGAAACGGTGTTACCGATGGTGGTAACATGAATGATGAAGAAAATGGTAGCCGATGCTGCCCTTTTGCTGTATTCGCGTTTCGTTATCTGTGCTAATTGCTTGTAGACTAAGAAGCCAGTGAAAACAACCTTAGCTGATTAGAGAGAAGTGAAGAATCTGACAGGAAATTTTCAACGAGTATGAAAAACATAAATTCTTTTTAAGCTCTGGGTGAGTCAGGAAACACACGCTGAATCATGTTCCGTAACAAAGGAGCATTACGACTGAATTTAAGTGCAGTTTGGTATAAAATAATAGTGTACGAAAAAATGGCACCTAAACTCGCAGGACGCTGCGCTGTTCTGCCTGGCCCCAAGAATGGTTCATAAATTTTGTACATCGGTGTAAACAGTCTTTGATCATTTTCCTTGAAAACACAATGAGTGTCTTGGCTTTCTACTGTCGTTGTAACTTTGAAGATCAATAATGTACTTATTCAAAGGTTCAAAATGTATGTGCTTTGCCACCACACTACTATCGTATAGATACTGATTGAGTAAGTGTAAGGCCTCACAAGGAATAAACTGTCACGTGAAAACATACTTAGAACTCGCCATGTTTATGTTGGAAGTGGGTTCTCTGTACTGGAGAGTAATGAAGTGGTGGGAAATAAACCTAGGCTAAGTTTCAAGTCAAAACATTCGCGGCGGGCAAACAAAAGTTGGATATGTGAAGGTCAAGTTGAGGGAACATGATATATTAAATAGGAGCATCAACAAAAACCGATAAAATGGTGTGGTTCTTCTAACTAAAATGTTGAGTTTACTGGTTAGTCGGAGGTTTCTGGAAATATGGTTTATATAGGAGTTTTCAGTGGAGTGTATACTACTGAGTGTTCAGTGAACTCAGTGCGCTTCCTGAAGTCTAGCCGTGAAACAAGCAAGCAAGTTTTGCTGCTAATGTTGCCTCACTCTGATCTAGAGTTGGGATATTTATTCGTAAGATGTTACCGGTTTGGTGTTCAGAGCTTATGTTTCAAATCGCATGCACTCAAATACTTCTACGTTCTTTTCACCTTTTCCTCCCGGAATTAAAGTTCTCCTCATTGCTTGTAAGACGGTTAATCATCAGGGTAAACCATTGATATGTTATCATCTTTGACTATGACTTCGCAAACCGGCCATAGATAGATCATTGACGCCTTTGATGTTAAGCATTATTGCAACAAATCCCACTGGCTACATGTGTGGGGTAACTTGCCTTCTTGTCTTTCTGTAGATATTTGGTTGGCGTCCTTAAGACAGCCACACGCTTTCAGACGATCAGTTTCCATCGCGTGTCGCTTCCAGTCCAAGAAGGTGGCCATGAGACGCCAGTCCACTGCAATATGAACTAAGTCGTCCGCGTTCATTAGTATTCGGTCCACAACTTGGTTAGTTGGTTGCTTCTGGTCCAGGCGTTCACGTACACTTTTTGCCATTTCATCTGAAGCTCGAACCTTCACAGCATCAAACATCTGTTCGGTCAACTCCTCATCAAGAGGTACCTCAAAATGTCGAAATAGCTCACGAGCGTCTAACATGGGAACGTGGTCAGCCTGGTTAGATATTAGGAAAAAGTTACAAATACTGAAATAAATGACGAAAGTAGACTGCTCATAGTGAGTGTTCTTGTATCGTTAACCACTTTTCCTTAGATAAAATAAAGTAGACTGTAACCGAACCCAACAAGAAGCTTAACGGACGATATCAATTAAAAAATGCGTTCAAATAATTACAGAACTATCGGCCAATATTCTTCGATTGTTCATGACGTACCGGTAACACATTAAATGAGAAATATATTGGGACCATCGGTTATCTGATATATTGCTTAGAATAAGATTTGACATAATTCTTGAGTCACATATTCAACAAATCAGGAAATAGCCTTTGTATGAGCACAATGGTCATGCTCTTAATGACTCTTCTACCTGTCAACGTTCTATATATGAATAAAATTGATTACATAGGAAAAGTCCGTGAGATAATCGTGATTTCGCACTTATAAAATGACTAAAATAGCTTGTATATGGAAAAGTTTCGCTTCAGAAATGAAGTTAAGATGTAGAGCAAGATGATGGTATTATTGGAAACCATTAGATCATCTTCCTCAACGGTAATCAAAGACAAGCTTCAGTGATATGTTCTTTATCAGTACGTTAGTGTAAGTTGATTTGAAAAATTGTGCATGTTTGGTTTTCTGGTGGTCCGTTCTTTTCGTAAACTACTTGGTCGATTATAGGAAGCCTCGTTCAGTGTGGCCAACAAATGCGTGACAAAAGTCCCCCAAGAAACACTTCCGATTTTAGGAAAAAGATAGCAACTTATTTGGTTGTATTTCTTTACACCAATGTACGGTCAACCCCAGGGGCAGGACATTACCTAGCACACGAGACTGAAAGACCGTGCTTTTCACCTAAACCCCCACCTAAGAAAATCAGACAGTTGTTTAGTAGATGACAAACTACCCTCAGAAGGCAACTGAAGTAGAGTGTAACCCGACCATCCCAAATTCCTAGGTGATGAGAGGTACTTGCACCAATAACACTACTTACCAATGGGTAGTGTGAAGTGTGACTTGAGGTGTTGAAATTACGGACGATGGTTCACCATTATTGATCATGTGACCATACCATGAAGCTGAATCAGTCTATTCAATTTACTGACAGTCACCTGCGTTCACGGTGTTTTCAAGGTTATGCTGTACTCTCTTTTCTACTTCCGGCCCTACGTGGCGTCCCTAACAAGTCCCAAAGTATGCAGATTTTGTAGCGTTACGCATCAAGCAGCTCACTGTGTTTCTTAGGCGGTTTTATTTCAAACGGCTCACTGACATTCTCAAAGAGGATAAAGTCCACAGTTTTACCCTTATAACATCCAAACGCCTGTTTATACGCTAATTAAAATAACCCAATATACGGAACTTTCTAACGTACTTTATTCAGTGAGTAACTAACTGCGAACTTCCCATGAGAAATGTTCACGTCTTCTCGAAGTTTCTAAAGTTTTCCTAGGTCTTCGATTTGAAGTTAGTTTTCATGTTGCTAGGTTTCAAATTTATTGTTTCACGCTGACTTAACGAGATAACTTACCGTCTACATGTTTTCTAGTTTAGCTCACTTACCTACTACCGATTTGTCAAAATGCATGACTGCATCTACACATGAAACCAAACCCAGTCGTTCAGTAACTCTCACCCAATGCAACCTTTGGTTTTTCATTCGTTGAATAACTCCCAAACAATTTAAGTAATCTTAACCAGCATTTGTTTACAAAATAAGATGGAAAGTTCGTTAATTAGCATCAATTGTGGGTTTTTACTCCATTATCTATGGATTATTTCAATAATAATTTCATACGATTTAAACTCACGGTACCAGTTGTCTTTCCTTCGACTAGCTAACAAACGTTCTTTTCATGTGAAATTCTGAGGTCACCCAAGCGTTTTTATGCCTTGTGTAACACCTCCAGCTGGATCCTGGTACACGCATTTATTTATGATTATCAACCGCTTTTGTTACTAAATTGACTAGGCAGTTAATTTAGTTACTGGTCGTTGATATCAGCTGCCATCTGACCAATAGCGCAATACTCTTATTGATCAAGTATTTGTCTGCAAAGTGCAGGCGCTCTGTTAATGAATTTCCCAGTCTTACTTAGCTTCCCTCCCTTCGTGTCCATATTTCCTAGTTTAGAACATTCTCTTCTGTGTATAATTCCACCACAGTTAAGCATCGACTCCAACTCAGGTGCAACGCAATCTACGATGAGTGCGATGATAATGATGAAGAGCATGCTTATTTGTTGTAATTTGGCTTTGTTTAGTATGAAGTCACTGACACAGTGGTGAAGACGGCTACCTTAGAAAAGAGAGGCCGGATTTCACATTCCGGCCACAGCAGGGATACGCACTAATGACTTCATCCAGTTAGCACAAAACTTTAGTCGTGTACTTTTGTTTAAGAATGGCTGGTTGGACAGTCTGTGAGAATGTAAGCGTTTTTTAATTAACACCGCTGGTAACTATTCACTTTTCGAAATCTTGTTATTCTCAGTATTATCATTTCTGTCTTTGTCTGGCTGGGGGTTACTGATATGCGCATCCCCTATTTGTTGTAATTTTAAGCACCCAAAACGCTAAAATTGTAATCTCTCGAGACGTATATATTTTTTTTACAGGAATGGTAGTTTACTGACGTTGACGTCTTTTTTTCTTCCCCGGAGTCAAAATACGAGAAGTAAAAATAAGAACTGACAAGGTTAGAATTAACAAAGTTTCAAGTCGCAACATGAAGTAATCGTCATCATCATGATCATAGCAGCCATGAGCCTGACCAAAAGGTACTGTGGCTTGAGCCGCCGGTCACCTCAACAGTGACGTGGGTTGCGCATGAAAGCATCCTTTGCTACTAAATTTTTGAAACAAGCAAAACATTTCTAATATAGGTCACAAGGATCATTAACCGAGATGATACTTGTTACTTATTTCCAGGGATCAAGTTTAATCTAAGAATATCACACCGTTTTTAATCCATTCGATTTTCTAACAAAAAAGACCGCTTGACTGGATTCAATAATATTGAAAAGCCTACCCCTTTGGCCAAGTGACACAAGGCTGCAGTTATTTCGGCTCCACGCCAAAAGCGTGCCTCCCGTAGTGCGTGATGAATAACCGGTACGAGCTCCTGTAGGCGTTGCATGTAGCTGACACATGCCGACTGCTTTGGCTGCAATGGTTCCGGTAGATTGTCGAATGGTAGGCCAGCCAGTTGCCTTGGTATTTTGCCGTGTAGCAACTGGCCAACAGTTAGTTCACCCCGTTTGCTCGAAAGTCCGAATACGTGACCCTCTGGGACATTCATTGTATCAGCTATTCTGAAAGAGATATATATGGAAGTTGTTGATAGTTAACATGCATGTATCCAGATTCCAGTGGATATGTTTTTAGGTGAAACGCAAGCAACTACCTACTTTGAGAAATGAAATGGTTGCTTATGAAGTCTTTATATACAGACTAGTAACCGGAATTTGCTTGCTTGATTTGATAGACCTCCATATTCAACACAATTAAATAGTGTACACTGAATATTTAGTGGCACAAGATAATTCTTTGAAAGTGATGGGTTCCTGTGAGTTTGTTCATTAAAAACGCGGTAATAATATTTAAACTTTTAACCTCTTATTGTTGACACGATGTGATTTGTCAGTAATTGGAAAATTATCAACAGACATTCAAGAATCACTGTTCCCTGTGGCTTCGGAGCGATTTCAGCCTTCCGTTAAAGTAACAGTGTGCAACTACCGTGTAAACTTAGGCCTTAATTGCGACTGCATGTAAGACACATCATTATTGACCCTTTCGATCTTCACTGTTTCAGTGAAATCACGTGCATGTACTGAGAGTACCGCAAAAACAGCGTTGTCAGAAACATTGTAGAATTCTGGCCAATAATTAAATGATTCCAGAAGAGGGAGGTGTAATCTTCAACATTCAGATATCGGTAATCAATCCCGTCAGTATTTTGTGGTGGCTGAAATTGTTTGACCTACCTCAGTTATCCAGACCACATGTCATCTCACATCTTATACAGCAGTACAATTTAACAATGAGTGACATGCCATGAAATGCTAAACGGATTTGGCAGACGTCTTCATATTAATCAAAATAACCCGTGTTGTTAGAACTAACTGGTAGTTTCCAACCATATAACAGCTCAACGGCACTTAACAAGTGGAGTGTTATTGCTATTTGCATTGGTCCGATGTGATAATCTCGTTACTGTTGAAAGTACTGGAAGTACTTGCACCGGTTGAGTAAATGGAAGGGGTAAGGCAGTGGTTTATGAGGTCTGTTGGGACAAACGACAGACAGACCTTTGACGAATACAAACTTCAACATTACAATTAAACGAAGCAATGCACCGGTGTTTCGAGCTAACACTTAACCGCATTAAAACTGTGAAGAACACAATCAACGAAGAACAATGAAGAATAAAGGAAGAAGCAGACTCGACTGCTAAAACTAACCGTGTCTAAACTGAAACATTCAGCATCGACTTTAGAAACAAACAATCGAGTAAAAAAGTGAGAATGAAACACCATCAGCAAGATCTCTTCCATAAAGCTTCGCTGCATCGCACCACTAGATGCATTTACTTCACAGACAACCGGAGCAAACAAGGACAACGTTCACATCAATGAGCCTGATTAGTCACAATCTCATCGGAAGTCTACAGCCACTCTCAACGGCCAAGTTTGCCAAGCGCCAGTTAACACGACTGTCATAACTCCTTTGTTAAGCGTCTTCTAGGCTTCAAATGGAGGCTTCGCTGAGGCCAGATATGTTTTAGGTTGTCAAACACTACCCTAACCATGGAGATAAAAGTTTTTATTCCATTCCCTATATCTCTGCTGCCGGTGCAAAATTCTAGGTATACAAATCAGTCATTAACCTCAAAAGCTTCATCATCCAACATTAAATATACCTAACTACCGTAGTCTTGCAGAAGCTGTCGGTATTTTGAATGTGCAAAGCGTTTTCCGTAGTTTTTTTCAAGGAACAAAAATAACGTCTAAAACTGTCTGTTATTTGATCTGCCACAGCTAAATTTTTGCTGGAGGCCAGAAAAGACCAAATGGTTTGTAAGAATTATTGTTTTCTCACCCTAAAACCGAAAATAATCTTGAAGTGGAATGAATGAGCAATCAAATAAACCATGGTTATTTTGGACCTGCTCGGTGGATGATTCCAACAGGGTCGCTTCTTTGCTTGAGGGTAAGTAAGTTTAAACGAGACAAAACGTGGCTTTCAGTCACAACACAATAAGGTTTCGGTCCTTGTGTGGCATACTAAATAATATTTATACCTGTTGCTTAAAACGTGTCCAGTCATACACTGCAGCATTTGTGGCAATTAACCGTCTAACCTGCAGCTGTTCGCCTGTTCTTGGACATAGCTACCATTAAGCTGCACAGACCGAGCAAAAAGGGTCAGCTCTGACCTCTCATCCTTATCTATAGACCATTAAATAAACATGAAGTTGAACGCGACTTGTGTGTAATCGATAGGTTTAGTCCTCATATGACGAACCTTATGAGTCACCAAATGAATAACAAGGAATAGTATCACCATTGAAAGAAAAGAAACAAAATCGAGGCAACCCGTTGATTCAACCATATGAACCTAAGCATATTATCGTTTACTGCAGTTCGTCATAACTGACGGTGATGCCAGCCAAAGATTCCGTGATTGTCACTTTCTTGTTCAGATATTCGACAACTATTGACAACACTCAACTGAAAAGACGGAGTCCTCGTAGAATGTGACAACCTAACTAACCATCTCATGGCTTAAGCCAGCTGTTTTTCAATTTCTTGAATAATCCCCAGAGAATTCAGCATTCAACTGACACGTAAAGTGTGTCCGTGTCCTCACGGGTTGTGTATTGATCTCTTATTTGTAGATTTTGAAAGTATGCGATGGTGATTTACGGCATTGTCCATGCAATGCGAAAGTAACGCTACTCACGCACAAAAAGTCTTGTCCCTCCCTATTCATCAATCGGTTATGGTCCTAAAACACGTTTGACGCTAGAATTGAATAAAACAGGAAGAGTACTTTTTGTTCAGTAATGGCTGAAAGAGTGTTGTTAATCGAATAGCCGAAGTGATGTGCAATCCCAGATGGATTATTTGCACTCAAGAAGTCAGAAATCAAAGTTTTTCAATCTTGGAACAACGTTTTACAATTTGAGAGGACCAAAGGACTTTTACACAGATCAGTTTAATCGTTCACCTTAAACAACATGGCGCGTCGGCTTTCTGCACTCACGATAAGTAGAATAACGTTGTCCACCTACTTCTTGTCTGTCAGTTTAGCGCCAATGAAAATCACTTCATTAAGATCAATTGATCTTTCAAACGCATTTTCCGAAGTGTGGTCTACGATTAGTTTGAAAAGGAAAGGAAAAGGCGAACGCTCTGGTTTGTCAAAATTTGAGATGGTGAATACCCAATTTATCCAGCTCACCAGATAAACACATAACGGTCGTAACAAAGTAATGCACTGTTCTGTCACTTTTCTGTGAAAGAGATTACTGTTGTGCCTAACTCGTGACTGTTTCACATTTTTTGTTGATTATGTGTTTAATTGCAGCAAGACTCAAAACACAACGAGGTTCTCTGCTTTGTATCCTCTGGTGGACTAGAATCTTACATATTTCCACACAAAAATGAGTTCGGAAATTTTATGAATCAAAAGGGCATTTGATGATATCGGCCAGATAACCGCTTTTTACAAACATGCTATCAAATCCATCACAAAGATTGGTTCTTGCTGCAATACAAAAGCAAATACAAACCCTCCTCCAAAACCAACAAAGGCAAGTTGAGCCGACATAGCTAAAGCTGATTGAAACACCGACGCAAAAACTGAGTTTGCGGTAACCGATGTTGGGGCCAAATGACTCCTTCAACGCTTCAACCGGATTTCCAAACAACTTTTTTGATTAATTTTGTCTGAGTTTTTCGCGAATATATAACTTCGTGACCCTGGTCAGTGGATACAGAACCAACTACTAAAACTGAGGTCCGTAATTTCATTTCTGCTGTCAAACGTAGGTAGGTTATTGACCCAGATAATCTGGTATGAGCAGTGTTCAAAGAAGGCGTTAGTAGAGAACTTGACTTACGTTGATTCAAATTTTATGGGTGACGAACAACGTCTTTAGATTCTGAGGTCGATCGATTAGAGTTTCCATATTCAAGAAAGGAGTCATGGGCTACTGAAAAAATTATAGGAGGATTTGCTCGACCACAGTCGTTACTAGGATTCTGACATCCATTATACTTCATCGGATTACTGCAGCTTGGGAGGCAGACATTAGAGAATAACAGACAGGGGTTCGTTCTACACGAAGATGCTTTGGTCAACCTTCCACTGTTTGCCGAGTTCCGGAGCAGTAGCATAAGTACCGCCGGTCAAACGTTTCCATTTTTATAGCCTACGGATTTGCGATCAACTCAGTGGATCGTACGGTTCTGGACTCGCTTAAACGCAAGGGTGTACAGATCAAGTGTTGGTACTATATCTCCATACTTCATCTCTGGCTAGGACTTGTAAACTGTTTGACAGTATCGGAGCCATAACCAGCATACGTCAAGGTGTTCGCATCTACTGTTTCATTTAGTTTTGTTATAGACAGAATAATAGTGGGCTTTTTGTCGCACTTGAAAGATATTGGTATGGGCCCACTGTTTGATGGAAGATGGACCGAGGTTTATTATGCTGGCAACATGATGTTATCTGACAATCTCCAGGCAGCGCAGACAACATCAAACGCTTTTAACGCTCATCCAAATAAGTGGGCATGTGTTCGACAACCACAAATTACAAACTTTTTCTGCAACACTACTGTGATTGCGTAGACTTTTTGTTGGATAATAGGGTTATGAAGACTGTTGACTAGTTTGTGTAGCTAAGACGTTGCATCAGCAGCGGCGAAGGTATAGGGCATAGAATAGAAGCGCGTATCTGTAATGTTAGGGTGATATACGCTAATCCAAAACGCATGTAGTCTCCGAAAACTAACCATCCGAAGATTATGAGATGTTTATATGAGGAGACTTTGAGGGCTGTGCTGATTTACGGCTATGAAACTTGACAACTCATAGTAAAAGACATGAACCATCTTCAGGTAGTTGACCATCGATATACGCGTTTGATTACTCGCTCCAAGTGGTATCACCGCGTAAGCAACAAAAAGGTTATTTTAGTTAATACCGACCGAGGTCTGTTGTTTTCACAGACATATTGATGGTTGGGCCATGTATTATGAATGCCAGCCGACGGTCCGAAACTCTGACAATAATGCGGCTGAGTGGCATTAGGTAAGAGGTGAACAGATGATGATCCGGCATGCAGAGATTAAGCCGATTACCATTGGGTTAGCCATTGATGATCGATTTTATCTCCTGGGCTGAAACTCTTGCGACTCAAGTGGTTGGCGGCATATATGTTTAAGGGAAATGAAGTCTAATCTGTTTCTGATGTGAGTGTTGTCGTTGTTAAGCCGATGTGCTTATGAATTACATGCAGTTAGTGACGCAGGAGAGTAAAGACCGTAAAGATGCTGGCGGCATCCTGCTTCACTTATTGCTTAAATCTTCGGTTGTAACGTGTAAACATCCTGATGTTGAATATTTAAATATATTCGTCTCCATCTTGATTAGTTGGCTCCTGTTCAATCTCTTCCTGCTTCTTCGTGTATACGGCTTGCTTTTACTTTCATGACTGTGTGGCGGTTTAACACAAGTGAAAACCAGTAATGGATCACTGATGATGGTGGTGATGGAGATATTTCTGTCTTCTACTGGCATCTCAAAAAGACTCATCCCAGTTTAACTGACCACATTTATATTAGTAGTGGTAAAATTGTCCAGAGACTGACTATTTCATATCGAATGTCACAAAATAACTTTTATATTTTGCGTAAGTTTGCTTACCATCAGTCTCGGTCCAGTACTAACAACTAGCCCTCTCTCGCTGTTGAATCCTGTTCTATCTAGGTACAGTACTCCTACGAGATATTTCTATTGTCCCGAATAGGATATCATTTTGTAATTTTGATGAGCAATTATTTCTCCAGTGTTTTCCAATATCCACAGTCATTTACACAAGCAACATTCGATTTCTGCATGAATTTAGGTGGTTTCTGTAAAGTAATTCCTTCGCTACTTTTGTTTTTCCTTCAGGTTATTTTCTTGTCTCCGCACATGGACAACGTTATTTTCCGGTTATGATGTCAATGTAGTACACGTTCTGTCATACTCAGTAGAAAAAAGTGGTTTATCCTCGTTTTTTAGAATAACCTACTACCAGAAACCTCTTGCCGAACTTCTCTAACTATGGTTTGTAGACAGAAGCTTTTCTCGGTCCCAGTTTGTTTAGAATTAAGGTATTAGAGTAAACCGTAGTTTGAAAGGTTATTTCCAAGTGAAGGATACACTTCCTAAAGTAAGAAGTTTTGTTTTAAATTTTACGTTCAAAATTACTGTAATCACCGATAACTTACTTTGTTGTTTTTGTTAGCATACAACTGTTCATTCAACGGCTGAACTGTTTTTAATAAAAGTGCCATCATTTTCGATAAAGGATTTTGACTTTCTTTTTCTATTTTTCATACTTTGCCTAACGGTATACTTATATCTTTTCCATTCTCATTGCATTTACTGTTGTACACACACTTCAAAGAATGCAACCGGTTGTTACCCAAACGACTATTTGATTTCATCAATCCTATTTATGGCGTTCCTTTAAGTGTTCTTTCAAAACCTGTGTCCGTAACATTAGCAAAATTTAGTTCAAAATATTGGTATGCCTTTATCTTTAATCGAGGTTCTTTTGCTATTTACCAATTTGCACAATTTATCTTCAATCCCAAATTTTCTGTACCAGACTTAACAGTAAATCTAATTCGATTTTATCACTTCGTGTGCTAAAGTACTACACATATGACCACTAAATTTTCGCTACCTTGATGGCGTGTATGACATTTTTACCTGACCTGGACGTTGGTCCTTGGCTACCTGTTTGTATGGGTATAACAAGTACATAACTAAGCCTGTAGATTATCCTAAATTGGGGTCTGAATGACGTTGTTAATGAATTATCAACTACCAGTAGTACTTAAGAAACTGATTTTAAACCAAGCAGATTACGATCAACAGCAGAAACAGAAATTACGATATAATTTTCTTTGTTGAGTTTTTTGGTTCACCCTGAACACTCACGGGTCACGTGTTCTCCCCAAATGATGATCATAGCGTTGTTTGAAATCGAACTGTCCACGACTCATAACCGGAGTTTGGTTGGCTACTTGGGTATCTGAGAACCAGTTCAACGCACGACTGACAAGGATTCCTCGAGGATCGCAGTGTGTTTGCATACCAAACACTTTATTTTCATCGAAACTGAATTGAAAACGAAACATAGAAAAGAAAATGTCGTGACGAAGCTTATAAACTGTTGTCACATTTTTTGTCAAGTGCGTATCAAATTCGGAATTCACAAACGTGGGTAGTGGTTGACGGTAGTCTAAAAAATGAGAACTTCAGTTGCAAAACGAAAGCCGTACATTTACATTTCAACCTAGATGTGGTAGTCTTCTCAGATATTTCTAAAAACGAAGTGGTCATAAAACCAAGGTTTCAAATTATGAGTGAAATGAAAAGATACATAATTAGTTTGGTTTGTCACTTGCTTCTCAATCTACTACGAGCTTTACAGGTTAGAGCGGAAGCCACAAATACATTCGAACAGGTGACCAATACATGTGGACATCTTTATTTTAGAGATTGATATAAAGTTTACCTTGCATACCACGTTTTCAAAATGTACAGGAAGGAAAATGCCAGGAAACTTCTTTGGGCTACACTTGCTGCTACGTTCAATCTTGTAAGTGTTTTGCAGCAAGTTTTGTGTGCTTTCTGGATTCTCAATTGCTAAGACATCAGTCTGTAGAAGGCTTGGATATCAGGTTTGCTCCGTTCCCCTCTGCTAAACCAACGAACATCTTCAGAGGGTTATTTAGCGTTGCGACTAAATTGCATCATTTCTAATCGTGATATATTGGGAAGTATGTGGATAGCATTACTCAGAAATATTCTGTTTTTTTTCAGGGAAAGTTTTTATCTGAAAGAGGCTGCAAGTGGATCTGAGCTGTAACAGATACAGTCGCACATCACGCGCGAAACAGTCATCAGTATTGGTCAGTGGTTTATAGCTTTTCCTATCCGTACTTTTCGGCAACAGGAAACAGCGAATGAAGCAGTTACGTAAACCAACTAAACAAAGCAAAGGCTTTACTGCTAATTAGCCAATTTCTACAAGAACACACATTAAGTAAATTTTTGGTGCCTGAGATTCCCAACAAATCAAAGAGTTCTATTATCCATAGGTTATATAACGGGTTAAATGACCATCTGTTTTACCACCGTCAATAAGACATGGTGTGTCGATGAGTGACTTTTCCCAGTCTAACGTTAAGGTTACAACCACTTAATTAAAAAAACGCTGACACGCTTACTGTGAATTGCTTGTTCAAAATCCAGCGGTGTTGCCGCCATCAGAATTGTTGTTATAAATTAGCAGACAAGGTACTTGTCACTTAAGAGCATATGTTTTTTGCCGATGGTGCAGATCTATTAGAAGGTGGCGAGTTTTCATGAGTAAATCGCTTCCTAATTAACAAGTATGAGAATAACTGACCCGTGATCACAAGGGTGACAGTAGAAACGAGGCATCCGATACCCAATGGGATATGGTTGGAATAATTCGGAGATAAGTCTTGCTAAGTTTTTACAGCAATATCAGTAGTTTAAATTGGGCGACAAGTCCGGAACAAGATGGCTTTCAGAAAAACAAAATGATTCTACTCAATTTTCTTTAAAAACCAGTGGCCAAGTTAAACACTAGTCGCAAAAGGGTGTGGTCGGATATTTGATTAGGTTTATTTGATCACCTTATTGTGAACTCACTGGATTTGTGATAAAAACGCACAACTCACAGACACGAGGGCTGAAATACAAATTGCGGACCGCAAGGTGATTTTTGCTGAAAACAAACGTCAGTCTGATGTTTCTTTCAAAAGTGGGCTGACCGAACTGTTTATATGAAGGTCAGGGTTGCATTAAAATGGGGGTGATGTTCATTTTGATTCGGCAGAAGTTTTCTATAGCCTTCAGATACCGCATATTAGACGACGAACCAGTAAAATGGGAAAATCCTTTCCTAAGACCCAAAAGTGTTCTACAAACCCGCACCAAAACTATCCCAAATGAATCAGCTACACTCTTCAAGACGATTGAAGCAATGGCAGGTGTATGTCAATTGACCGTGAGGGAAGATCATGACGTTAGGGACTCAGGTCCTTGCTGTTGACGAGCTTTTATCTAGTTAATTGACTTTTTGACACATATGAACGGCCTCATTTTATGTTATGAAAAGTGCTCTTCACTGACTGAAGTCTCTGTTAATTTTGATGGGAACATCACGAGATAGACAAATCTTAGTTAAACTTTTACTCTACATCACGAACGTAAGAATAGCCTGTTGACTAGTTGTTTTTGATTCCGGCTGGCGAGTGCATTTGTTTGAAACTTAACGTACATGACATTTTTATCACATAAACTAAAAATATCGTGATATGTTAATGTCAGATATTGGGCCAAATACCGTAATTTAAACACCAAGTCGTTACTAAAACTCTGGAATTTGGATGAACTCAAATGACTATCGAGAATCGGATGCTTTCGTGCGACAGGTGGTGTACTAGCCAGGCTACGAAACCATACAAGAAGCTCAGAAGTTTCTGAACTGTCCGCCCGATTATCCACTCCGCTAACATAATGTTGCAAACACTGCCAAGCCGAAACAGTTTTGCAACCGGAACCAAACTGAAGTATGAAGTCTTGATCCGTTATGAAAGCCCAAGCCTCAACAGCATCCTTGGTGAATGTAAACGTTTACTTGTGTGGGTAATTCCATCAGGCTAGACGGTTTCCTAATCACTTGGTGGATCCTGCAAGTTTTATTGGGTTTGTGAATAACTAGATCCTAATAGAACATCTCTGAGCTTCTAATAGGGCCTCATACCTCAACTAGTGAAGCCCATGTTGCATGGGGGCCTGGGGTTTTTTGCTGCTGACTCGGTAGAAGCCTAGGCCCAGAAGTTTCACGATTGGGACTAGTAGAAATTTCGGTAGAGTAGAACACCGTTACATCAAAGATCGTTAAGCTAGAAACTAGTTGATAAAGACGATCTTTCATAAAAAAGACGGACAGTTTGCGACTTCTGCAAGTAAAAGGACCACCTTGACTCGAAATGCACCTTGTAGTCTTTTACATAGATCCACATAACGTGAAAACCATTATGAGACCAAATGCAGTAAGAATACTCATAAACAAGCGCAACTAAATAGCCATTTTTGTTCGTCTGTTGCCAGGTGCATAATAGGACAGGTTCCGTTTCGTGTTCACCTATCTATACTATTTTCCAAACATTCTAACATATTAAATGTTGTCACAACAGGCCAAGGTTTCTCTTTAGCAATGCTGCCAGCTGTCACTCGATTTGATCATCCTTGGTACTGTATGAAAACCGCTCGTTCCGTTTCAGTAAAACCAAGCTCGATAAAAAAGCAGACGGTCGCCGCTTATTATGGCCAGACTCTTTCCGTGCACATTTCGTTAGACCGGATGCAAAAGTTTTTATTAATGGTCAGTTTGTCCCTAGTAATGAGTTGTTTGTTATGGCAGCGATTCTCTAATTGAGACCGATTATATACTGATGAGGCATTTAGAGATCGTACTTTTTACTCCGTATAACAACCATTTTTATGAGAACGTTTGTTATAACAGCATTCCGTGGTAGCAGCTAATACCCGTATAGGAGTATTATTCTTCTCAAGTGACTCCAGTTTCGACTTTATACAAATTTGTTAGTAATGGGCATATTTGTTTTGTCTAAGAGTTAAGCTTGACTGTTCGAATATGTCGATCAAAACGACACTGGCTTTACATTAAACGGGAATAAATTGTCGCATCTAGAATACAGGACTAAATTCTTTGTGAGCAATTGACCATCTTGACAGATTATGTCGCAATTTTTCTACTACCTCTATTCCATAATCGAATGATTAAGAGGGCATGGTGGTACGAAAACCGTGGAGTTCACTTGGCACACTGAGTAATATCTACCATATATGCTTCATTTACTTTACAATAGGAATATATGAAGAAACAAGCACCTAATTAAGCGCAGTTTTAGCACAGTATTAGGACAGTTCATTGATCAAGTGCTATTATCAACCACTCGGATTACTCACTTCTCATAACGCCTTCTTCCTTGTTCACCAGCAATTAAATGTTTGTGTGAGACGATAAACTGTTTCCTGTCAGCTGCCTCCTCACGAAGTAATTCTGCCCGACTGCGGCGCGGATTAAGAAGTGGAGCGGCCCCTTCATCTGTCGGAAGGAAACAAATTGGATTCATTTTGTTCTCAGATTATTGGGTTTGGATAACTGATATGTGATAACTGACTAATAATAAACAAGTAACCAGACTGTGGTCCAATTATTCATTTTACTGGAAAACTGGAATGACTATTTTCTTGCTGTGAGTGGTTAGGTTTTTGGGATAACACAAACGAGATTATTGAAAGACAGATAATGGATGGCGATCACGGTTTTATTGGCTTCTACATACTACATGAACACTGATTTAGTTCCAGCATAACCTAAGGGAAGAAAATAGAAAATCTCGTCACAATATGAACGCCACTTACTAAAGTTTGAATGATACCAGAGACAGTTTACATCATTGAGTCTAGGACACCGATATAAGCTTCAGCTGCACTCATCTTTGAGAACATAGGTCAGTCTCACAAGGAAACTGGGAGTTGTGACGAACCAAATCGAATAACTCTAATCACAGAAAGTAAGTCACAATTCACCTCCAGTTCGTAGGAATAAAGGCAACCAATCCACAGGTTTTGTGTTTTGTATTTTCTTATTACGGAATTCCAACCCTCAAATCGTGCTACCTGTGTTGCCTGTACGGATTTGTTAGGTTGATACTTTGACCGTTTTCAATGAATAGGGTTTATCACTCATAAGGCGTATAGCATTGTGTCAGCTTGAAGAAAGCATACCAGTGTTTGTTGCTTCCAGACTAACATTAACACCATACAGCCTGAAGTTAGTTTGTCATAAGTTACCGGAAAAGCTTGCCAAGCTTATGTGCTGTCACTTATGCATCATCCTGGGTTAAGCAAGCAACCTCGGCATTATACGATAGTTCGCGGAGTGAACACCAAATCTGTTAGCGTACTACTTTTTTGTCACATAAGATTTCATCCACTAAGTCCTTCCTCGGCTTTGTGAATACGATAAATAAAATACACAGTTTACGATTTGAGTTAATTTTAATTGAACCATAGATGTATAGATGGGATAAAACGAGGATAATTGTCTTTCTCATACGGAAAACATTGAGAAAGATTTGATGTATAGTTGACACCCAGAGTCACATCTACGCTAAGCAAACGTTAACCGTCGGTCCTATAGACTGACAGTGGCTGTTCAACAACTTTCCATAGTGGTTGATACACTGACATTCCTCCATAACATATTCAGTTTATAACCTATGAACGTCAACTGTTTTGCGGTGGAAGATGCGCCGTTTTGTGTTAATTTAGTATGCCTTGTCAGTTGACTTCTCGAAACATCTCGCACTCATCTGTACATACACCACTTATTATATCTATCTTCAGACAGTTTAGTTAGTGTAACAGTGTACATGTACACGAGAACAGAGTGGGGAACACAGAGGGTTTTGGTTTTGTACACGTAACAATGAAGACGTGTTATTTATATATTAGCCCTAGATGCGCTCAAATATGATGTTAACTGCCAGTTTAAAGTATTCATGGAAAGAGTGATTCCACAAGAATATTTGGCCATTGTACGCCAAAGATTCCGCATACGGTATTGTTAAATACTTCCTGGCGATTTAGGGTAAACCAATCATTGACGCGTATTCGACAATTCCACTAACACCTATTCAGACAGTCGGGTTAAGATGAAGATGAGAGCGTGTCAAACAATACCAAGAAGGAAGTTTTAACAAGTAAGCGATGAAAGTTATAAAAAGAAAAAGAATTAATATTTTATGTGCAGTTATGGTACAAATTAATCATAATCGTTTATTGCACATAACAAAGACAACTAGAGACAAATTTAGAATCGGTTTTCTATACCCGAATCAAACATGCCTCAAACGGATTCCTCGCTCTGTATCATACCAAACAAAAGAAAACAAACGTGCCAGACGAACTTCAACAGATCCAGCAGGTATCGTTTAAGAAATTAGTTTCGTCCATATTGTAACGAGAAGTTATGAGCCATGGTTTTCACAGAAAATTTAATGCTGCAGTGTCTGCGCTGTTTGTCTTATTTCACTTGTTCAGTTTGTAATAATATACTAACAAACGAGGAATCAGAACTCTGGTTTCCGAAACAGTGTTGATCCATGAACAACATGTATGATCCACATGTATTTCGACAAATTACACTCTAGAAGTGACAGTGTATAGTCTGTTAATCTTTTGTTCTCTTACTATATACTGTTCTTCATACCTATTA